>JABUQX010119683.1:45000-57643 GCA_015478945.1 Trachelipus rathkii | reverse complement strand
ATTCTATATTTAAGAGTAAACTAGAGAGATAATAAAATTACAAATCTTTCGAAAAGAGCAACAACCTCCGCTATACTAACTCTCTAAACGCACTATATTATTATTATATATATTATAATAATATATAAATTTATATATAATTATATCGCGCGCTAAACACATACTAACATCAACTTTTTATAAAACAAAGACATACATAAAAGAAAGATAAACGAAGAGCAATCAAAATTTTCATAAACTTGTAACTAAAAAACTACAGGAATACTATAGGGCCAATCACAACCAGAGTGTGATGTCAGATATAATGAAGAATGACACCATCGTGGATATCAGAGAATATATCCAGGATTCGCTGTACTATAAAATAAGTTATATTACCTGAGTACCGAAATATACCATGAAAATTTCCGCCGAGGATATATAACTTAATATCCTGAGCTATTATTTATGGCCGATATTTATTTCCAAAGTTCCGGTCACCATATCATCATTTAGTTAGAAAATAAGAAATAACATTACCATCTCCTTGAGCCTACAAAAAAGGTAGGAAATTAGTATATAATTATTATTACATTTAGGAATTATACTGGGTGGTGAATAGCAATAAGTAATAATATATCGGGAATGAATAATGAAAGGAGTAGTATATGCTGATTATTGATACCCATATATATATTTATATATACTTCAATGTCTTCGAAATTTTGAATAACAATATTTTTATCGTGCAATCATTGAGTAATCTACAACTTATTTTTTGCAATTATTCACTATATAAGTGAAATTGATATAATATATCATGATGCAGCACTCATACGTAGTATAGCTGTGTATTAAGAACGTAACTATTTACCGCTCATATATCTTAACAGTAGGCTAAGACATGATATTAACTGCGGTCGAGTAATATTTCAGGGAAGCATGTTGAGTATATAATCTATTAGTTCACGTAAATCATTATACATGTATAGGAAAATGCCAATTACCTAGATGATATCGATTATAGTCTATCATCTACATCTGAATATAACGGTGGATGGTCGCATTGTCACATATATATACTATATATATAATATATATACCAGGGTGATAACTGTGAAACGATCTTGTAATGTAGAGTTGATTTTAGCCGGATAGTTATCACTGATAGCTGTTATGGTACTTCGGAGGTTATGCATGAATAAAATTAGGATCATACTAGGAATATACATGGCATACAAAATTACATTTTATCGTAAAAGAGAGTATCAATAGAGCTTATAGTGAAAGCTCTTCTAAGTCAGATTATTGGATTAACGTATCATTGATGTATATGCAGTGTATAAGTTGGCAGGTCCATAACTTACTCGACATATATGTATAGCTAGTAACTTTATACCAGTAATTAACCGCACGGGATACATCAGTGTGAAATGAGAGTCTAGTTTAACTTTATGAGTATTTGTAATAGCGAAAGCAAATGAAAAAAAG
Organism: Trachelipus rathkii; assembly: GCA_015478945.1. Taxonomy (NCBI): domain Eukaryota; kingdom Metazoa; phylum Arthropoda; class Malacostraca; order Isopoda; family Trachelipodidae; genus Trachelipus; species Trachelipus rathkii. Next base: position 56,173 of record JABUQX010119683.1, on the reverse strand, counting down.
TAAATCTCCTATTTTCAACTTTCAAACTCAAAAAGTAGATGAACGTATAACAGAAAAAGAACAACATAATGATATAGTTGTATATTCAACAATAGAGTGTGTTTGAGAAAGTTAAAATGATAAGAATGAGCAACAATACTCATTCACGTCAACGTCACCTATGTATTGATGCACAACATCATTCCTTGGCTGATTATACTCACATATAAAAGGTTCCGGGCATAAAACATGATGTATTGACATGTAGTACAAGTTATATGGTGCAAAATCAATATAGTAAACAGGTACTAGTATACCAATTTTCTATGTTTAAAATTTAATACTAATGGAAATGAAAATTAATCTGAGACCGCTTATTTCCAGTTTCTAGAATTAATAATGAATAAATTCTTTTGACTCCAAGGTAATACTCGAATCAGTCAAGTTTCAAATCAAATATAAATCATCCCAATTTATGTCTAATACACTGTGGAATCATTTATGAGTAGATAATAAATAATAATAATCAGACCACGTTAAGCCGAGTCAAAGAATTCACTTAAGAGAGTAATCCAATATAAATAGAATAAAGATATATAGATCAATAATCCAATAATAGAGAGAATAAACCTTGACCAGACCAAGATGAAAAGGAAAACACGTGTGAACCAATAAATAAAAATAAAATATGAAAATCAAAAAAGTAAGAGAAAATAAAATGACAAAATAAAAAAAAAATTAAAGTAGAGAACTTTTCAATTTGATGACTAATTAACAAGGTGTGAAAAATGCTAAAAAAAATAAATGAATAGAATGAATCACATAAACACTATGCATAAAAATTTAGAAATAATGAATAAATAATATCATAATAAAAATAATAAAAAAATAAAAATAAAATAAAAATAAATAAATATAACTGATAAAGGAAAACTGTGCTTATGATTATGAATAAGATGAATAAAGCATATATATATATCTGAGAGTAATTGTTAGCAGCAGAATCTTATCTGGGTAATAATAATAATAATAATAATAATAATAAATAATATAAAGTCAAAAAAAAATAATAAATACATTTTAAATCAAATAAATAAATAATAAATAATAATAATAGATAATGATGATATGATAATAAAATATAATAATAAATTAATAAAATTAACCCATAAATATAAAGTTATTTTACTCCTGATACTAGAAGCATGCAACAATGGTCCATAAAAATTGATATGAGAGAAAATCAGTAAAGCCTTCAGTATGGAACCCCACTAGAACAATATTTGTAATATGCTATGAATTGAGCGAACATTATAACGCAAAGTAAATCATCCGCTTTATAGTGCCTTGTGTTAATGTATCGAGAGTGAATGAGTTATGAGATGTCTGGGGCTACATACTCGACTTTGACAATTTTTGGCTGAATGCTACTAATAGTATAAGATTTTTCCGCGAAGGGTGAGGGGCTTGGAACTTTAGTTCGTACGGATTATAATTCGCAGACAGTGGTGGCGGTGCCGTTATGAAGCAAGTCTTCTAAATGGCCCCTGGCTCGCAAATCAATGGACGTGTGTCACGGAGTAGGTCCCTCTATACAGAAGAAGAGGATGGCGAGAAGTGTACGGGTATTATATATACTGCGGTGCCTTATGCAATATTGAGTGGCCAAGCCTGTGCGAGAGCTGCGAGAGTATGAGCGAGTCTGGCCAAAGAGATTGACTGAGGGTTTGTAAGGAAAACTGCGCGGTACTAGGTTAGGGCAATGTTCCAGCCAACAGCTTATAAAGTATGCACGAGTCTATGTACGCACACCTGAATTTGTCTAATTCCAAACACTAAGTACTCGATCGCTACAATAGCACAAAAATCGTACGCGTAACGATTTTTATCTATTAATCTTAATTATTACTCTATCCTATGTCTATTTAGGCTTGTCGCAAGAACTCTACATTCATGATTCATCTGATTGGTTTGTTAGCCATCTTCTCATTATTACGTCATGTTTTACTATGATAAATGTTTATATAATAAAAAATAATTTGGGTATTTTAAAATTTGAAGGCAACAGCAAATAGGCTATTCAAAGTTTATTATGCTATCATCTTATTTCTATTTATCTTAATTTCCAATTTAGGTACGTATATATATGTTTCTTGTCATCGTAATTATATATTAATATCAAATATATATATATATACCCTTATAATATTATATATTAATATATATTAATTAATATTAATTAATATAATATTAATATATATATAATATAATATTTATAATATATTATAATATAATATATATATATATATATTAATTTACTATATTTATATATATATTAATATATATATAATATTATATTATAATTATTAATTTAATATATTAATTATAATATATATATATATAATATATATTAAATTATATAATATATATCTATTATTAATATAATATTATATATATAATAATATATATAATATATATTAATACAAAACCACTAAACATTAATCTTATAGCCAAGATAAATAAATAGGATAAGTTTCATCAAACAAACTTGAGTATAGTTCATATAGTTCATTAAATAATAATAATAATAATAATAAATAATAATTAAATTATATATTATAATAAATATAATAATAATTAAATAATAACATTTATAATTAATTAATAATTAATATTATAATATATATATATAAATATAATTAAATAATTAATATATTATATATAATAAAATGTTGGGCTGAGAGTTAATTTTAGTGTATAAAAATAATTCCATATCGTAATTTTATATAAAATTTAAGATTCTTTCTTAATAAATCTTTCTCTAAAGAAACACTATTGTTTGGATCTATACCCCTCCGCTACCATATGTAAATGTACACAGAGAGCGAGTAAGAAAATTCATTTTATACAACACTATTAAATCCTCAAAATCTCTTAAATTTTGAGGAGTGCAAACACACCAATAAATCCTTTTACTTTAAAATATAACAGCCAGAGATGAGATCAGAAACAAATCCAAACAACCCACCCGAAAACTACCAATTTTGGATCAGCACACTAACAACTAAACATCCACTATCCAGGCAACAACCACCCAGGCTCACAACAGAAATTATCATGTTTACGTGGTTATTTACAGCAAATAATAACAAAAAAGTAAATAAACTATTTCTTACCTATAGCAAACCTTCACATATTAAAAATAATTAAATGGAAAATTGAGATTTCTAGTTAAAGATATTAACCTAAACTTCATTTGAATAAGCTCTAAGGTTAAAATGACAGAACATTAGCTTTTCTCCATTTTCAGGGGATAAACCTATTTCTTGTGGCTTTCATATATTTTCCTCTGTTCTAAATTTCTTCTCACTTTGGACTGTATGACGGATCTGAGCGAACAGCACTACAAATTGGTATCTACAACTATGCCTTAAGGTTTGTCCAATAAATACTATTAAAAATAGGTTTCTAACCTATGAGTAGTTTTATTATATATCCAATAATCACTACATTTAGAAAAGGAATATTACAATTGGATCTTTACCACTGTACAATATATAGTTAAGGCAAAAACATTTATATTTTTATGATTATATTATCTTGATGTAATATACCCGATATGTAGGCCTTTTACTTTTATGTAGCAATAATCACATCGTCAGTAAGAATGGTGAACTTATTCTTTTATTTCACTAACTTCATTAACTTTCTTTTCTGTATGACGATGTTGATGCCACTATGATGCCACAATTTCTTTAAAAACAATCCATTAAAGAAAGTGAAATGAACACTTCAGCTCACTTTCCTCACCTCACACTATAGTGATAAATCATCGTCTCAGTACAGATAAGTTCACTAGAGCTTAAATATTTTCATGCATTTTCTTTCCATGTTCCCAAACTGATTACCGACAATTGAATCTTGTCGAGCTATTTCACGAGTATGAGTTTACATTGTTGAAACGGATAATTAAAATGGTAGGACATCTGAATATCGAGGCGATACTTAAAGAACCGGTAGCTACAATAAAAGTATTTAATTACACATATATAGAAACTTTATTAGACATATCTATATTTTTTCACTACTGATTCTTAAGCTCTACTACAACTGAAGTGTAATTATATATTTACACTAGTGAAAGTACTTTTGTACTTTATTTTAAATTGCTCATATTATTTAAAAATATAGATTTTAATTAGTACTAAAAATGTGAAAGGTGAATCATCATTGGGTACGATACTGTATATTATAATATATATATCATCAGTATTTAATATCTATGCTTATGTTATTTGTAGAGAATAGTATATGTTTACAAATGGTCATTATCAAAGTATAAATATGGAATAATTATGCCTAATAGAAAAATCAAGTCAACATTTATCTAGGTGAGTGAGTGAGGTTGAAATTATGCATTATTCAATATATAGGCGTGAGTTATATTAAATAGGGGAACTTTTTGTTATACAAACATTACTTTTATAAGCAATTATCATTAAGTTTCACTTGTTACCACGACGTTAGTAGAATAACAGCTTGAAATTAAATTTATTACTGATTTAGACAGTTACTAAGTCATGCATTACTGTAATGATTAATTAAGCTTTGCTAGAGCTGCTGTTATGATGGTGAAAATGGGAGGTAATATGCTTCTGCAAGTAAGATATAAATACTTATAACTAAGTAACTTGACATTAAATATTGAATATATATTTCATTAATTAAGAAATAGATTGGCAAACATATGTGTATAAAATCATAGAAATTAGAATAGACATAGTACTCCTCTCACTTATAACCTATAGTTATAAGTCATTACCCTATGTTATTGAGTTACCCATTATATATATATATATACTATCACTAAATGGCCTATTATTTTATATTTATATATAATATTGAAAAATGTCATATAGTCATGTATCATAAATAAGGTATATATCTATATGTAAATATGGATAAATGAGCTATACTGTCGTCTCACCGATAATTGCGCTACATAAATATTTGCATATTTCACTATTTGTATGTTTGGCAAAAACTGAAGTTCGTATAAGAATTTATATTTTTTGACTGAATGTTTCAAATATTCTATCTGAGAATATATATATTGATAAATACATTTTCAACATGAAATATGATCAGCCTAAAAATTGATCATTTGGGCAATAGCTCATATAATATTTTTCGGTTCTTCTCTCAATAATAATATATAATAATATAATAATAATAATAATTAAATAATAATACATAATCATAAATAGTAATCACAGTATAATATTTTCGATAACTCCTCAATATTAACCGAAATTATAATAGGTATTAATAATAATAATTGAGATCCAAATTCTTCCTCTATTATAATAACAGCGAGAATATACTTACACATAATAAAATAATAATAATAATAATATATATTGAGAAGCTTCTCACAACTTTAGGACATTAATATAATTATAATATAATATATAATTAAAATATATATAATAAATATAATAATAAAATAAAAATATAATATAAATAATAATAAATAATCATAATAATATATAATAATAATAATAATATATATAATTATATAATAATAATAGATAAGTGAAGTTATCATATTTACATAACCATTGTTGACCTTTTAACATTAATGGTTCTTAACAAGTTGTTGTTGATAATTTTCTTCACACTTTTGAATGGTGTATTCTCACCATGTTTTCTTCACACTCCTCTTAAACTCCATTGCCTTGCTCAACTCAAACCCAATCTACTTCCGATCAAATATTTTCTTCCTAAATTCACGGGTACAAACCCATATATCTCTATTTAGTTTCTGAATGGGCGAGGCTTAAAAAGATATAGGCCCAGCTTTAACTTAAGGCCAACCTCTCAGGTGGGTGGCAGACCCGATGTCTTTTTCTTATATAGTTAGAGTATGACAGATTAATACAGAAAGAAACAGATGATAGCAAGGAGAATGTAATTTACCTAAACTAGAAAACATTATAGTAAAGGTGAGATGGAATATAAATAAGTATCAACGTATAACAGTCTAATGATACTTATAAAATATGTGAGTAAGGGCACATCTAACAATATGGTAAGTGCCTAAACTTTCAAGTGAGTAATGATATATAATATATTAATTTAATATAATATATATATTATATATATATTATATATATATAATTAATATATTAATAAATATATAATATATATATATATATATATATATAATATATTATATATATAGTGAACTTTAATAATATATATATTATATTATATATATATAATATTAAATTATATAAGAATAAAATATATATATATATAATATATATTAATTAATTTATATATTAATATATATATTTAATATATATATATATATATAATATATTTAAATATATATAATATTATATATATAGTTATATATATATAGTATATATAATATATTATATATAAAAACTTTAAAAAAAACCAGTATATGTATTCTATTATTATTAATATTTTTTAAAAATCCATCCTCTAAACTATTGAAATTGGAAACGATCAATATATTTTCTCATCTGGGTCCGTGCCTTATATAATATAATATATATATATATTCGAAACGTCAAACCTACCATCGCATAAAATTCATTCATATGGTATACTGGTAAAACACACCTATACATACATATACATTATACAATCATATATTAATATCATTATTATAGATTAATAAATATATAATATAATATAATAATGTAAATAAATTAAAAGTACATAAATATCATTTTTTATTATATAAAAAAAATAAAATTATGCATACTTGAGAGCCAAAAAGAATATTAAAAATAAGGCGCTGAAATACTACTATGTACAAATATATATTAATTATATTATATAATATCATATATAGATTAATATAATTACAACACTACAATCAACACAACACACACAACGTAAGGCGCGTCGCCATCTGTCTATCACTCTCAAACAATATCTCTGAGGGATCGAGGATATTAAAATCAAGGTTATAGGTAATACCCGTTGGATATTATTATCAAAATTTACATTTTATTTTAGCTGGGATGGCTATAGGCCAAAGATCCAACTTGTAAATATGAGGCGCTTTAATGTTAAAAACTATATTTATTATTGACAATTAATTGTGGTGTGCAATGTCTAAGATCATAAGTTACCGATATATATATATAGCTTTAGTATAGTATTATAAGATATTAAGTAAAAGTATTTATAGTAAGTATAAGTAAATAAGTAAGGTAAGGTATATTATAAGTATTATTCAGTTTAGGTATATATATATATATATATATATATATATTAATTATTATAAGATTTTTAACATATAATATATTAACTTATATATATATATAATATATATAAATATATATAGGCAACTTTATACAATATCATTAATTCAAAATTGTAGGAAAAAACTTGCAACATTAATAATTACTTCATTGCATAAGGGTAAAGTATAAATAAATAAATTAATCATATTTAATAAAAGCAAGAAAATAATATACTCATAATTTTAATTGTAAAATATATATACCCTTTTCGTTGAAATGATTATTAACGGAATAGCCATATTAATTAAATATATATATATATTAAAAATATATATATATATGGTTGAAGAAAGATACTTTTTAACTTACGCATAAAACTTGTCGTACATAAAATATAATAGGTTTAATAATAATAATTAACATAATTATAATAATAGGGAATTAATAATAATTAAATAATATTAATAATTAATAGATAATTAAATAATAATTATAATATAATATAAACTAATAAAATAATAATAATATTAATAATAATATAATAATTATATATAATAATATATAATAATATAATAATAAATAATAATAAAATCATAATAATAATAATAATAATAAATATAATTAATAATATAATAATTTAATAATAATAAAATTAATAATATAATAATTATAAAATATATAATAATATAATATATTAATATAATATATAAAATAATAATAATAATATTAATAATTAAATAATAATAATTAAATAATAATATAATTAGATAATGATTAATAATATAATAATAAATTAATAATTAAATATTAAATATAAATATATTTCCCTTTTCTATTTAATATGAGTGCCTTTATCAATATAAAATAATAAAAATGGAAAGTATTAAAATATAAATCATGTAGAATCTAATTTTCATAACAGACTCATCAGAATAAAACTCATATTAAATATTTTAATAAGGCACCTATTAAATTAAGTACCGATTTATTCCTTTGTGGAGAGATGCATTTGAGTTCAACAGACATGAGAGAACTATAAGTAAAGGACTATTTCTTAATGTTAACTATATCTCTTCAATTCCATAGAGACGGTCATCATTATTGCAATTTTAAATTTAATCCACATGAGTAATCTTACAACCTGAAAGCTCTAATACACTATATACCTACAACCTTATTATAATAAACGATGTACAGGTTACATGGAGGTTCTTAAAACTTTAAGTTCACCTAAAGCATGCTCGTTAACTACGGGTCAGACCTGACGTCTTTTATATCAAATTATAAATTGCCAACTTAAAATTGTCTAAATTATATACCTAGTAATGGTACTGGTAGTTACTTTAGTACCGGACATCGCTTTAAGAAAGGATATCGGTTCTGTTTTGGGCTACTTATAGGACAATCTGTATTATTATTGGCCGCAATATATTAATTTAATTAAATTTATTATTAAGATAATAAAAGTATTATTAATGTGTATTATATTATATATTTCTCTCACTATATATAAATTGAATTATGAGCAAATGAACTCTTTTAACTCTAGAATAATTCTCAGCAGACTGATGAGGCTAAAGTAGAACATAATCAAATATTGCGAAGCCACTAACCAAATTTTCAAACTATTATCTTCAAACGATATAGCTAAGTTAAACATAAATTTGGAATAATACAGCTAGTCATACATTATAGACTAATTTACGGCATAAATAGAAGAGGCGTATAAACACATGCACTATATAATGACTCTGAGTGAGAATCACCAGTACCCCCTCCTAGCACATTTCGGATCTATTTAAGGAGAAAATGACCGACAATCCTCAAAGAGATGAGAGATTACCAAGATTAATCCGTTTACGGAAGATATACCATAAATTTGTATTGCTATTATCGTATTTACCTTAAGTCTTTATTCTATATGATTATTTATATTTAATATATATTATGTGAGAGTTAATTCATTAGAAACACACGTGTAACATTGACATTATTCAATTAAATTAATTATTGATTTATTCATTTATTATATTGAATATTATGATATATTAATATAAAATAATAAAATTAGGTTGTTTTGTGCACGTTCATGATCGCCACCGAAAAATTCTCTTTATGGGATATGGAATTATTGTAATAAGTAGTTATGGTGAGTGATATAATAATATAGTAGAGTTCCATGAAGGTGTACTGGAAACCACCTATTAGTCATTGTGATAGAGTTTCCTTTATATAATTTTAAGAGTTTTTTTTTAAGTACACATGAGTGTATATAAAATAAAAAGAAATGCAAATATAATTTTTGTGTACTTATATCATTTTTAATATATCTATTGATAGAATCCCAGTAGTTTGTGAATCATTGAATTGTAAATAACACTGATGAAAATTGGCGCATCTTATCACTAACAGGCTACATAGGTATATATAATGCTGCGTCATACCTAGCCAGCAAGCCTTTTTGGAGTTATAAAAATATGTTGGCAATATATTATTTTGAGTCATATTAAGTTAAATAGTATTATTTTAATAAAACTGTTTAATTTTTTTTATTATTTATTTATTTTTAAAGCTCTTTTATTTTTTACATTTTAATATTTTTATTTATATTTATTTTATTTTCTTTTTTTTTCTTATTGTAGAATGGAAGGTAAAAATCCGAATTACTATGAAAAAAATTATTAGTTCACTTAATCAGATCTATAACTATGACGTTGTTAATGATTATCTACAGACAAGTTAAAAGTTAAGAACGTGACCTTGGGTCAAATATTCTTTAATCATTATCTGTGTATCAAATACATGTTAAGTGGCATCTTAATCGATACAAACAGTCCCATAATAACAACCCTCATCTATCATATAATACCTATATAATAATATAAATATATATCTCAATACTACAGGTTAACTAATCTAAATATTTTCTTAATAACCATATATATTATATATATATATATAATATATATATATATTATAATTATATATAATAATATATATATATATATATATGGTTATGATTGTGAGGTGAGGAACCAACTCTCCGGGTGTGGGAAGTTATGGTTAGATGGTGACAGCTGGAACAGCTGTCTGAGTTAAATATGTAGGATATTTGTTGGATGAAAGGATGTTGGATGAGCAGAGTGTAGTTAGAAAGCTGTGAATGGCAGAAAGGTGGCAGAATGTAAAAGGGCAAAGTCTTGAGTGCCTGGTCCTTACATGAGGCAAATGTTGTTACCATTTTATGTCTAGTAAGTGAGACTATGTCTGGAATAGAAGGATAATAGATATAATACACGTGTTCAGATTGGATAATTTTAGGGGCGTGTTAGGTGTAGAGAATGATAAAATGAGGATGAACGTATTAGAGAATGTGTGGTGTGAGAAAGGGTAAATAAGAGAATAATGAAAGTACATTGAGATGGTTTGGTCACTGGAAAAGATGGATGATAGTCGTTGGTTAAGCTGTATAGTGGTGGTGTGCTGGGAATTGACCGGCTGGGAGACCGAAGAAAAAGTGGATTGAGTCAGTAAAGGAATGACTGGAGGAGAGAATGTGAATTTGGCAGAGGGGAGAAGAAATGTGCATAATCGGAGTGAATCGCGGTTTTTGTAAGGGGTATGGTTGTGGTCGCATCTGGGCCAAGGGATGAACCAATACATTGACAGATGCTATAGTGGGATCCGTCGTCGAGGATTCTGTTTATAAGATATAGAGGTTCCTCAGGAGCTATTGTTCGTCCATGGTCGACGATGTCTCTTCTCGTTACACGGTATCTCTTATAATACAGACCTGGACGCGCTGTACACGATCGCCCCTTTTCGTGCACAGTCCTTATTCCCGTAGTCGTGACTTTGTCGATCTCTATTCTTGCGCACATGTATCTTTTCTTCATCATATACGCTCT
>JABUQX010119683.1:0-42500 GCA_015478945.1 Trachelipus rathkii | reverse complement strand
GCGCCAGACACTAGGATATATGTCTAGATTTAGGTTATCCTTGATTCGTTTAACTAAAAAACCCATCTGATAAATATTAGTGTGACTTTCAGCTTTATATACTTGGCCTGTGTAATTGAATCTCACTCTACTCCGAAAGCGCTTCGTTGCTCCATATTTAGATCTTTCAAGTAAATCTTGCAAAATTTGACCCTGTTCGCTTACTAATTTTTCCATTCACTTTTTCAATTCTAATAATACAGTAGACACAAAGCAAAAATGCCAGATTATTGATATATTGCGTCCTAGCCTCCTACAGACCACGTTCTTGCTGGAGAGACCTTACCATGAGACAGATATATGGCCTACACATTCATTCTGACTGAGAGAAATGTATGTCACTAAAAATAGTGTATCTGTCTTGAGATTCGGCTGGTATGTATAATAACGCGTAGTCTTTTAATATATTGCCACAGTTTCATGCCATATGTCTATCTATTTTCCTCTGACTTATCTTGGAGTTCGGGCGTATTATTATTCAATCAGTACTATACTATCATACGGACAGCTCTAATGTTCAACGTTTCACATTTAATCGCAAAACACGCTGTGATAGAACCCAACGCACAAATTTATCCTTCCACATTAAAGCAGCCAACAAAACGGCATACCACCTATTACACTAATACATATTTCACACGGGACGCCATCTCACACTATATCTATTTAATTCGGACCTGTGGCCACTCCTATCAAATAAATACCCAAAATACATTTAAAACTCGAATACCCACAAAAGCAGTTGAAGCAAATCCACCGCGCACCATCCCACATAAATAGTTTCGTTTAAAGATATATAAAATTAAGGAACGATCCAGGTCCACCATGTGAAGCCAGTAAACCTATGCATACGGGATATCCCACAACAAGCACCATTATCAGAATTATAACAGGCCTCACTCCATATAACAGTTAAAACAGGAACCAACCTACATAAGCGAGACAATAGCTCAGAGAATACTGAGTAAAGTTTATAATTAACATTTAAAATGGTAATTAGCGGATGCAGAGATATATAACTACATACAGTTAATATAATAATACCATACATACTAGCACGATACAATGGCTAAGATATATGGGATATAGTTTATTTACTTTCCTAACAACAGGTAAACGCTCCTAAGGTTATAGAACACTACAAGTTCTGTACAACTTTTGTGGATGGCATATCACTCAGTTAGTCATGTATAAACCTACGTCCACATGTAACCGGCGGGATTCAATTTATACACTCTTTCATAGAGCGAAGAGGTTAAGTGCAGGGAATAATAATGAATTTCCCAGGTAAATTTTATGTGCCCAGACCTCAAGATTTCAGAATATGATATCTGTCAGACGCGATTTATCAATACTATTCACTATGGAATTATATAATGCAGATGCGGATCAAAGAGTTAATGTCTCTTCTCCTCACTATAGGGAGACCATTGGCGGCACCGACTCCGCTCCATCAGTTTAGACATATATACTTACTCCTTTAGCTTCCGGTATACTTTATCCTCAGATAATCCTAAGCTCACCCAACTCTGTCTCCACTCTCACTCCCAAAATACCACTTGTCGGCTCGAGACCCCTAATATTTTTTTTTTTTTTATTCAGCAGCTCCGATTTAATAATACATTCTAAAGAAAATAGTTTTCCAGTTGTATAATACTTACCGAAAAAATTAGGTATTACACTTACAATAACATATATATAAAATATCAAAACAATTAAAAACATACAACATAACACACACCCAATATCTTAAACAGGATTTCATCTAAATATCCGAAATATGAACGATCAACTTTCACATTTTACCATTTTTTAATATGTATTCACGGTTACGATGAGGATTGTAAACAATTGTATACCTTTAAAGCCATTAGTGCGACTACCGCTATCATTATATTCATGTGCATCAGTCGAAGGTATATTACGATGTAGATCTCTCTGACGCAATATTCAATATAGCGAACTGGTGAGGGATGGACTTACTGTATCCACGAGAAAAATAACTAATACGCGCTAGATAGTACTAGTTATAAATCAATTAGTGTGTACTAGTGTAATTAGTGTGTCTAAGGTGCCATATAATATGCATGTAACTAGGCGCTATATATCAACCCGCTGGTACTTTGTAAGTTTGATTGTTATCCCGCCTTGAATATGCAATTAGTGTGTCGCTATGACGCTCGCCTCCAAACTCTTAATAGTCAAGTCTCACGTAGACCGCGTTCCTCAACCGTATTTAATCATTAAAACAGTTATAAATATAACTAGAGTTAACCAAGGGCTCTAAGCAAGCAAAGGTCCAAAATCTTATGTTTATAACACTTATAAGCATAAACTGATGGGACACCCTCACAGTCAGATGAGTAATGAAGAGAAGTAAGTAAGTAAGAAGAGAGTATGTAGAGAGAGATGAGAGGAGAGAGGAGAGATGTAGTAATAAGATGAGAGAGAGAGAGAGTAATAAGATAACGCCTACAACAAAAATTTCCCTGCACACTATTAGTTTCCAGAATTATTAAATATAACATTAAAAATAAAATAAATATATTATATCATTGATAATGGTATATATAAAATTATAAATAAAATAATATTATTATAAATAATATATATATAATATATAATATATAATATATAATATATATATATATATATATAATATATATATATATAAAATATTATAAATAAATATATTATATGTTAATATATATAAATTAATTTATATATATAAAATAATATGTAAAATCTTAAAACTTTAATACTTAAATTAAACCTTCAACACACCCTACCTACCTATTTTTTTTTCATAGCCTCCATATCGTCACCTCCACTCCTAGGTCTACCAGGCGCCCATCAAGAGGGGTCGTATAATAATGGCACCACTTTTGACATATACTTAGCCCTAATGATCTAATATATAATACATATACAAAACACATCTCTTATTCATACCTTATACATAATATGAATTTATCATCACTTACAATTTTTCATTACGGATATAATATTTAAGGAGTACAAAATTAATCTCTTAAACAGAAAATTATAGGTTACTTTCGCACATCGACGTCTCACCAGAATATTATACTTTACGACCTCTCATTAATCCTACGTAAATTAACTCCCTTCGGCATCACAAGAGTACTTCCCACCTCTCTTCCCTTCACAAGATTCTCATTCTCTCGCTACCACCCAACAAACTATCCAACCTAAAAATAATAGTTATATCTCTCCATATCTGCGTGTCTTCTATCCCTCTCTCTCTCTCTCTGTTTCCCTCTCTTCTCCTCTATACTCTCTGTATCTCTCTGTCACTCTCTCTTCTCTCTATCTTTCCCTCAGACAAGAGGTATTAATTGAGACATGTAGAGAGAGAGTAGTTGAGAAGATAGAAAGAGATGAAGTAAAGAGAGAGAGAAGAAAATAGACAGATGCTGAGCCCCCAGAGGAAGAGATGCCAGAGATGTCGTTGAGAGAGGAGATTACCCATTGTCCATTTGATACGAGGAATTGACACAGTACTCATATTTTGTGGAGATGCGAAGGAGTAGGAGACTATCTAAGGATAACCTTATTCGAGATATTATACTCCCGGCCTGATGAGAAAGTTACCCATATGTATTCTAGATTATATATAGTTAATACTTAGACATAAATACTATGTTAGTTTTCCTAAATTTTTGTTACCTAACACCGTAGATATATACAGTATTACAGGACTTGGATGATTCATAAATTAATATTTATGAATATAAGTTTTATAGAAATTATGTATTGACATTGGAGGGTATACATAATATCGTGTATCTTCGGTGGTACAATGAGATAATGAATGTGAGACTGTCACAACGATGTATTCTTATGTTAACATACATTCAATGGTAGTACAAGTACACAGTTTACTAGGTATCTATATATACATTATGCAGTTTACATTCATTATATAATATATTATGTACGCTAGAGTATCACTGATTTCACTATATTAGGAATTAGTTTAGTGTATCTAGTCTTGTAAGTTTGTAGAAATTCGATTAGTTATGCTTGGAGTTCATTATTTTATTAGCATATAGCACATAATCCTATATTTATAGTTTTACACCATCTCAAAAATGCACTACAGGATTAGTGGTCAAGTAAAAAAAATCGAGAAGTGGAAGTATTTCGAGAGTTTCCACATGTAAAAGCTAGTTAATAGACATCCATGTAAAAGACTACCTTGTTCCACAAAACGTCTTGCGGAGTGCATATTCATTCCGAAATGCTTGAGTCGATTGAATTTTGAGTTCCTTAATGCACGAGGTCAATCTTAACTACGAAATATATCATATATCTTGTCAGCTCAGATAGTTTCTGGGAGGCATAGAGTCACTCAGACTGGACTTACCTTCTCGAGTAATCACCACACTGACTAGAAGCACTCAGTTGTTAGTGGTTTCGACCTCTTATCCGTGGATACCTCAACGCAGTTTTCTGTCTTTTCCCCTTACTTGTTCGTACACGGCATGTATGTGGTGTCGGTCTCAGGTTGAAACTATCTATCAAGTAAATCACTTATCATAAAAATCCCGATCTTTAATCTTCTTTAACTATTGCTATGCTACACAGAGGAACTACAAGGTTCGTGCATTGATTCTACCACATCAACTTGCGAGAGCATGCTTTAGGAGGAGAAAGATAAAACACTCTATGTGATAACCGTGATGTTTCGTTATGAATGTCGAAACATGACCACAAGCTCAAACGCACAAAAATTATCGTGTCCAAACTACATGTCCATGCTAGGTCTGCGCATCGGGAGGATTACGTTCATCTGCATTGTCACTATGTCACTATAAATATACCTAAAGGACCTCCGAGTGGCTGCTAGTGAACCTTTCTCATTTGATATTCGAGACTTCGGACGCATATATTCATTACGAAAACCTGATAGAAATGTCATATGGAAGGATTAATCAAGATACTCTTCAATTTTCCGTTATCCTCTCATCAAATCGTCCTACTGTCCGCGATATCCATTCTGGCTTCTCTCCAATTATCTATGAGACTTATGATATGAGAGAAGAACTATGAAGGAGTTCTAAGTAAACGGATCATAGCCTACTCCAGATTTGGACCCAACCTCCTTCGGGCTAAATGCGCAATTAAATGAGTCTAATAATTAAAATAATTAAATGTACATAATATCCATATAAATATCATGTCATATAAGGAGCTGCAATTAAGATTGCCATATCTACATGTAGCTAAATAAAGGTAATGAGTTCCCACATATCAAGTTGTTGCAAATCATTGAGCAACTAATTAATACACCATACACTAATTTATATCACAACGTTTTCTATTTTATGCTCAAAATTATAATAATATATTAACTATAATAAATATTATAATTTATAATTACCATATATATAGTTTACACCAAAATCTATTCAAATAAGTGTAAGTTTCACTTAATTAATATTATAATTAAAATTATACATTATGAATATAAAAATAAATAATCCAAGATATACCAAGAGCTGATAATGATCTATGCATACCTGTATATCGAATTCTGACCTAAAGTAAATTAAAGTAGAAAGTGATATGCGTAAATAGAAATTAATTGATGAGAGTATGAGCGGGTATCAGAAAAAAATTAAATTATAGAAAAACTGTATTATATCGTTCTGTATATAGTGACATTGAAAATAGTTATATAGCTCAGATTTATTATTACATGTCACTAAAAAAGATGTATAATATATATATTTAATATTATATATAAATATATTATATATTACTATATAAATTATATATTAATATATATAATATTATAATTAATATATTTATATTATATATTAATATATATATAATTAATATATATATTATATATATATATATATATATATAATATATTAGATAATATTAATTCATATATAATATATATATATAATATTAATAATATAAATATATATATTATATTATATATATTATTATATAATATTAATATTATAATCAATAATAATTATTAATATATATTAATATAATATATATATAATTATATTAATTAATATATATTATATATATAATATATATATATATAAATTAATATAATATATATATAATAATATTATATATATATTATTATAATAATATATATATAAAATATAATATAAATATTATATATATATATAATATTATATAATATATATTTAATTATATATATATATATATATAATTATTAATTATATATATATTTAATATATATATTATATATATATAAATATATATTATATATATATATTAAATAAATTAATAATATAATATATATATATATAATATTTATATATATATAAAATATTATATATGATATAAATATTATATATTATATTATAATATATATATTATTATAATTAAGACATAAACTATGCTACATATAAATCATTACTGAGTCAAAGTGTTGAAGTAGTATTAGAAAATAATATATAAACGTACTTTATTAAAGTATACAATCTTATTACATATCTTGCGTATAAAAGAAAAACTCTTGGACCATAGGCTACACTCTCCGCAGACTCTTTATGTATCGGGCGTCTATATTTAGTAGGTTTGACTGTAAAGACGAGTAATTGGGAGAATAAAAAAAAAGATAGAGACTATAGAATATGGTTAAACACACATGAATTCAGTGTGAGGTAATTAGCTGGTACCACCCCCACCAAACAGACCCAAGTCTCATTACTAAACGGAACCAACTCTTTCTTATACCGTCAACCACTCAGGAGCTCTGAAGGAGTGACATCCAACGAGTCCGCAGTTCACCACGCGCCGTCTTATAACCAGAATGCTTGAAATATAAACGCTTATTTAAAAGCTCCCATTACCTATTATACGGGGAAATATTAATGTTACAAATCGAGTCGATACTATAAAGCGGACCAGAATTCGTCATATAACCATTTCATTCGGGCCAGGTGTGATAGGTCATTATATTAACAGAGCGTGCTGAGATTAACTCACTCATATAAAGGTTCACCAATTTATCTCTATCACTCGGAGCAGGACTATGATTAACACTTGCAGCATTTCTCGCGCGAGAGTCGTTTCTCTCATTATCTTCCTAATATATATACCAAGTACTCTGGGACTATCGTACGACAAAACCTTTATACTCCAGACAGAGCACGAGCATCATGGTCTATGATGCGAGCCCATACAATTCCCACAAGTGTCAGATATGTTAACTCGTATATACGCGTCACATTGTTCAATTCTTCGGTTTCTTTATTCTTCTTCTATACATATAAGAAATAATATACTAAGTCATCATTAACTTCACACAAGAATAAGTTATATCTTCTATAATTAAAAATTAACTTTATATCATATTGTAATATCATAAAATAAGCATATATAAATAAAAGATAGATACAAATAAGAAGTGTGAGTATAAATTCACCTATATTCACCCAAGTTCTACACAAGTATAATAATGTAATATCACTCAATGAATGAATTTCTTAATTTTATTAATTATCCTAAAAATAGCAGTAACTAAAATAAAAAATAATTACATAAAACTATTTCCATTTAAAATCATGACAATTATAAAAATCTACAACCCCATAAAATTATAAACTTAACATTTTTCTCTACTATATAACATAAATATAGTTTTAACTCATTCTAAATTAAATTGATAAAGGAAAGGTTAATATAATCGTTTATTTAATAAAGAAGTTACGCCCTAGCCTGCCATTTCTACTAAATTTTATACACCAATAAGGTTTAATTACTTAATATACTATAATTATAGTATACCAAAATTTAGTGGTGCTTATAAGAATTGAAATCAACTATGTTTGGAAAGATAGAAGCCTGCACAGGCGGGTTTAAATAAATATATTAATTATTAATAAATATATAATATTTAATATATTTTATATTATATATATAATATTATATATATAATATATATATTATTATATATATAATAATATAATTATAATAATAATATAATATTTACTCAATTTTATTAATTATAATTATAATATATAATATATATAATATTATATATATAATATTATATAATAATATATATTAATTATATAATATAATTATATATTATATAATTAATTAATATAATAATATATTAATATAAGTAAGGCTGGGTGTTCTTGCTTATAAAGTATATATCACTTTGTGCATCAGCATATTTTTTCTATAAATATATAATTAATATATGCTAGCATATAATTAATAATATAATATAAATGACCCATCAGAAGAATCATCATCCTAGGACGATCGAGCGGCAGAGCATTGAGCTTACACTCTCCCTTAACTAACTTCATCTTAGACTCTCCCACATATTGTTCAACTCATCCCACTCACCGTCCCAATCAAACTCTAATCACATTCTCCCTATAGTGAGAGGTCTAACATTCATTTCAATATATCTTCAGTTTAATTCAGTCCACGTTAGAAATCAGCCCTTCCAACACCCTCTCGGCTCAAGCATGATTCCTCAGTCCACAACTTCACAATCTTATGAAAGCCATCACTGAACCCGCAAGAAAATAACGAACCTCTCAAAAATTCACTGAGCACGAGAGGTAGCGTAAACCCACCAAATTCCTTCACTTTTCATTAAAACTATATCCTCTAGGGATCATTCACTAAGATTTAATTGAATCAGAAACTACATATTCACCACACACATATTAATGTTAATAACCACTCCATTTTTGGAGTGCAATCTTGACATAATCTCATATCCAATCTCAGGAGAGCAGGTTTTTATTCTAAAATCTATAACCGACATTAAACAATATATCTTACTATTATTCATCATTATATATAATACTATAAAAACAATAATATAGGAGATAACAGCGATGAATATATGTAGTCATATTACACAGATAATTTAAAAGACAATGTGAAAGATTTTAAATAATTAATCTACTGAAAGCCAATAATACATAATAAATAATGCCACACCAATACCATATTAGAGAGAATGATTTAAGTATAATAAGATCATGAAATATGGGGAATATTTTGGAGAGCTGAAATGGCCATCAATACATAATGTAATAACAGAATTATGTCCAAATAACACAATAAAATAATAAGTCTGAACTAAGAAATTATCATTTATGTTTAAATTAATTAATCATATTAATTAAATTAAATACTCCAGATTATTGTAAAATTGTATTTCGATAAATAATATTAGAGCAATAAGTTTAATACCCAATGTATATCATAAACGAGCCTTTCGGATATAGAAATAAGGACATTTTACTATCACATTTAATTATGAATCATCTGAAAACCTACTGAGATAAATTAACTAATGGAATGAATATGATACTTTACTAGTAGATCTTTATATAGCCCTCCTCTTATTACATATATATAATTATACACTTATACTAGAAATATTTGTACATTATATAAAAACTGAAGATGTTATCATATATATATATATATACTCGGAAATACATAGTATATTACAAAAGCAACCATAAATTAATTGTCGAATTATATATTCAGACGTTAACAATTTTAAATTACTGCCATCCTTTTAAATGATAAATTATTATTATATTAATAATTACATTATATATATATATATATACCTATATAATTTTATCTAAGTAAATTTATATTTACATTAGAAATCCATAATAACCTAACAGAAATTGCTATAAACACTCTTCGAGATTTTACAAAGCCACACACTACACGTACTGAAATCACAGGGTTTATCGAGAAGTTGCAAATATATTTTAACACTATACATCTAATAAACTAGCTGATTTTAAATAAATCGATATAAACTTAAAAAATTAAAAGAATAGGCTGGGGTTATTGATTTAGATTTTATCTGTAGATTTAAATGAAAAAATAAAAAATCACATAAAAAACATCATTGACTTAACAGTTTAGTCAACATATCTAACTGAGCAACATTAGCTGTATCAAATTAGTATAAAAATCATTATTTGTTTGATAAATAAGTGAGAAGTATTGCATAATAATCACTAACAAGCAATAAACAAGTATTTAATAAAAATATATATTAATATTATATATATATATAAGTTACGGTATAATGGGCCAATGGAGTACATGCCAATATCCACAGCATTTACAACCTCGCCTTAGACTAGGGGACAATTACAAATTTAATAGGAGGTTTTCAATTTTCTTTACTAACAGTTTCTTCAACCAATAAAATGAAAAATTCACCCCGACCCCGGGAGGTTCTGTTGTGGAGTCTCTGCACGCAGACTCATGTTG
Source organism: Trachelipus rathkii (assembly GCA_015478945.1). Lineage (NCBI taxonomy): Eukaryota > Metazoa > Arthropoda > Malacostraca > Isopoda > Trachelipodidae > Trachelipus > Trachelipus rathkii. Next base: position 32,165 of record JABUQX010119683.1, on the reverse strand, counting down.
CGGGCGATATTTATTGGTCCATGAATATCATCATGATAAAGAATTTTATAATAAATTATGTCACAATAGACTATTCTTTATAGAATTTCAAACTTGCGGAGCATGTTCGACTCAATAAATAGTTTTACATAGCACAGTTTGAGAAAGATGATATCTGCCTGTACTAAAGGCATAGTGTAGATATTCATTCAACTTTGTTCATCTCGAATGGAGAAACAATAACCGATTTCACATGAAGTTCAAATACACACATTTGGAATAGGTTTAATATGCACTCCGCTATCTACTCTACTAGTGAAATATAAGAGGCGAGCCTTATATAGAGAATTATTCCTAACGACACACCGTTACCTATACAATCTACTACTGGTCCTTGAGGAGTAGGGAGTCATTTATTGATAATATTCTACATCCCTTATATTCTCGTAAGAACTAGTACCTTACTACACAGGAAGAAGGATGTATAAACAGAGCTAGAAAACGCTTTGGGTTCTATAAAATAAATGACCCTTCCATACCTATTAGTATATAGTGAAAAACCTCCTTAATTTTAGCATTCACCGCCAGATATCTATAAGTTGCAATGTTTATATCACCGCTTAATATACATAATACACTCTACATAACAAGTTAAATACCGTTTAAAACCTCATCTCTCCAATTTTTAGACACCTGCCTTGCTCAATATAATAAATCTCTCTACACTGATTAAGAGAAGCATCATGAATATGTGTGTCTTTCTCAAGCAGTGTCCGTTACCTGCAATGACATATAACTACGAAACTATTAGCGTGGACCATTCACAACACCTATAAATATGGAAAGTTATATGCTTGGAAAAATAAGTAGGAACAGAAAATGGAAAGATTGTGTAAGATTAACAAAATAAAAACATAAAACACACACAAAAAAACAAAAAAAAGAAAAAACTGGGGATGAGCAAATCTTTAGCTAAAAAAAAATTACTACAAATGCGTAAAGGATATATTAAATCGAGATTAATTAAACATAAAATGTTCAAGAAAACGACCATGTAAAATGTGGACAGTTGGGAATTAATTACAAAAGCGAAATAACCCATACAGCAGCAGAAAGAAGTATCTGGGAACACAATCCTCCGGTGGACAATTACATGCTGATATATATATATATATATAATATATATTATATATATAATTATATAATATATATATATTGTTATATATATATATTATATATATATATATATATATATATATATATATATATATTATATATAACAGAGCATTACTAAGCCATACACTTTACGTTAATTAACCAAGATTCCAACTAGGGATTAGGTGAGAATCTACAAATCAAGAATCATTAACGAGGATCTAATTAACGCATTAACTCATATAAAAACGGAAGGTTTACGCTTATCAGAGGTAATGATTTTACTAATAACTTTGTCATAGAAGGACAACAGATACTAGATTCTAAAAAATGTTTATACCATCTTATTCAGTTTTGGGTTAGACAAGTTACCCATGTTTACACCCACCGCTTACCTAAACTTGGCAACGGAGAATACAACTGGCATGTCTCCCCCAAGAGTAAAACGAGATTACCAAGTTGAAGAGTAATTTTAGCAATCTTAAGGAGAGGATTAACATTATAATGTCAATTATATATAAAGACAAAGCCCACTCCGACAGACCGAGAGTGAATTAAATTGATACTATCTCAGCCATCGCAACCTCACCTCTATAGGTAAGCAATATATCTAATCTATAACTCTGTGACGTGATACATCAGATAAAGTAAGTCAATGACGTAAAACATCGCTTGTCCATATTAGAGACGCAAAGATAGATTTGAATGGAGAGTAAAGAGGTTGAGAAAGCACATGTAGACATTAGACATAGATAAATATTAATAATATATAATAATAATTTCCATCAATCATGCCCATTCTACTTAATATACATGAAGTTATCAAATAATAAAATAATGTTAATTATAAAAGATTCTACCAATTTCCTAGAATTACTTTCCCTAAAAACTTTTAATTCAAGGAAATAAAATACATAGAATATATAAATAATAAATTTAATATAATAATATATAATTAAATTTAATATAAATAATTAATAATAATAATAATATAATATAATAATAATATATATATAATATAAATTAAATTTAATAATTATAAAATATATAAATATAATAAATAATAACAATATAATAATAATAATAATTATCTTCAATAATAATTAAATTAATAATAATTAATTAATTAAAATTAAATTTATAAACTAATAATAATAAAGCATATAAACCATTATTTAGACAGATTTTTAAGAAGGTTAGTTTAAATTTAGTTAGTTATTCAGCCCATAAAAAAAGTCAACTTTATAAGTTAAATTATTCCTATTATAATAAGTTATCTAAATAGATTAAGTTTTTAAATTTAAAAAGTAGATATTAGTTATAACGGGTTAAATTTATATAGACTTTTTGAAGATTACTGTAGCTTTTAAAATTAGTTATTAATGTAGTCATATAATTAGTTATTAAGTAAATTATATGATTTAATATTTTTTATCATTTACATTATATATAGAATGTCCTGAATTTTTTATACCAACTCTGGTAACTCACTCACAATCATTAAATAAACTAATGATTTCGAAAAGTAATAAAAATATTTGGAAATTATTATTTGACAAACCATATATAGTTCAATTTTATCCTGACTTCACATTATTTTTTTTAATAATATTTACATAACAAGAAAAAATTATCAAAATAATGACAATTTTTTTTCAGTCCAGGAGTCGTTTCATAAAAGAATTTTTCATGTGCTTCATAATAGACATAATATTATCAATAAGAATATTTTTAACTACTTTTTGTTTCCCTATCTAATTTTACTTTTGATATATATATATTTTTCAATCATTATAATATAGCGGCGTGGGCTTTCAAAAACGTTGAAAAGATAATATATAATAATAAAAAATAAATACTTTTAATATTATTATAATTTTCATAACTATCGAATAAATGGAAAATAAAAAATAAATATAAACTAAATTAAGTTCCCTATTAATAATAATATCACTTTATTTTGAAAAGGGATTACTTGAAGGGACGTTCTGGTTCAGGAATAATTTTAAAAATCCCGAGAGAGCGGCACATCGGCCATCAATATGCCTATTTCCCTGCCTACCCAATATAATCTAATATATATACCCAAGTACAATACTTATAATGCTTATGAATCTCCATATTAAATTGAAACCATTATCTTATTCACATTTAATCTTAATGTTAGATAAATCTCATTTTTAGGAGCTAATATGGTTCATGTTTACACGAACCTTGCTGATTATTATGGATAACAAGTTTCTGGGAAGACATAACAGATAAAAGTTGGTCATGAAAGGCATATAAATATATGCGGATATTACTACGCTAGTTTACCTATGAACACATTTATTCTGTTATCCTCGTATTCAGGCCATTTTGGTGCTTTGTGGCGTAACAATGGGCATGCGTGTGTGGGTCTCCTCGAGATTACTAGCGATACTCTTTTTTCTATGACTTTTTGCAATTATTTTTACACTAATCTGTTTAAATTTCTTTGTTCATTATCTATAATTGTTGTTCTATCGTACGGACGAATTATGATTAATTTAACTAAATTTTTTATAAAATAAATTTAATAAAAGTGTCATCAATGATTTGGTAATACGGTGGGACTTTAGTATGTCTTATTATAATTAGGGATTCACGTCAACATAAACGATACTACCCTATACACTACACACATATACAACAGCCCTTATGTTTATTTAATGTTATATTCCGAAATGTTTTTTTTTATTATTTTTTAATTAACTTTATATGACGTAATATGGTTTAGAAAATGTATTTATAATTGTATTTGTGGGGTAAAATAACATTATAGCAAAGATTTTATTAGGCTTAAGACATGAAATAATAATCCTCCAAAATAATTAATAATTATCTATATATAAACTATTTTGATCTAAGGACAAATTAATATCTAATCATTTAATATTTATACGCGACAACTAAGACCCGATTTCAACAGATATTATCATAAGACTAAATATTAGAAGTGTTAATTTGAAAATAAATTTCTCGTTAACGCAGAAAGAATAAAAAAAGTTTAAATAAAATGGTTTTTAATTGGAAAAAGTATATAATAAAGTCTCCCAAATTTAATTTTTACACGTGCCTAATTCTCTACTCCAGAGAACAGAGATGGTACTTTAGGGTTGGTCTACAACATAGATAACAAAATTTTCATAGGTTTTAAGGTCCTGAAAAATTTTATTCATAGTTCTCAGTCACACAGCTTACGTTAGCACAGGAGTTTAGGAAGACGGAGCCCCTACCGGAATAAAATTAATATGACTCGTTAGCGGAAAAGGTGAACTCAGGAATTCAAGGCTTATATTTATACCTGTTGTCCTATATATTTAACCTAAATGCAATCTATCGCCACGAAAGAAAAATATATTCACCAGGACAGCATTCACAAGGTAGAACCCGCGAGTCGCGGGATCCCCTCACATAATGGAATACATTCGCAATTGTGAGTTGTTCATCCCTCTATGGCCAAGTATGTTCCATTAAACCTAACACCCTCAACAAAACCCTCTCGGAATTATATACTTATACCTTTATTAACTTTTTTCTTCTCAGCCCCTAGCCACCTCAGCATTTTCACTTCTTCCAGAATATAACATTCTTTTGAGCTGAATCAATCCATTTTTCACTTCGGTTTCACTCTCCAGCCAGTACAATTCCGCAACTAATTATTACACTCACCTCTAATTAACTTACCGCTATTAGGTATATGTTTTCAACCTATATACCTAATTATATATAATTATTTACCACCATGACAAACACATCAAACGTACTTATCTTACTATCTTATATATCATTTATTATATCCTTTTTTCAAAATCACCCCTCACAACCCACCCAATACATAATCTTAATACGTTCAATTATATATCCTCAATTATATTATAACATTCTTACTCATACCTAACATACGCTCTCTAAGATATTATTCAAATCTGAACACTTTGACTTTAAAATTCTAACTCTCATGTCTTATTCCAAACCCAGCCTATACTAACACAGGTTACAACTTACCACGTGAAGACGCAAAATGGACATGACCTAGGGACCCTAGCACACTCTAGACATAATCTTTCATTCCACCAATGATTTAATTCTCCAGCCCTCCTCCTTTCCTAAACTATTCAATAAACATATATCTTCAAACTACTTAGCACTACCTCGAGCTCATCAGACTACGTTTCCCTTTACAATCGATACGAACATACATATAACTAATCCTAATATTCTCACACTCACTCACTAATACCATCTAGCATAAACTATTCAAACCTTAGGAGGAACTGTCTCCAACGCATCCATAACTTATTCATTATCTATCGTTTATTCTTCAAACCATAACCTTTACTACACCCTACCAATAATCTCTACACCAATCTCTCATATACTCTTGGCAGTCACCTCACACATATATATTATATTTATATAATATTAAATACTTATATTTATACTTATAATTATATTAACTTTTATATATTAATAGTATTATAAATATATTAAACTATATATATATAATATAGTATATATATATATATAATATATATATATATATAATATAAGGACATGGCGAGATGGGTATTTCATTGGATTTGGAAGTGTATATAAATATCAATAATAACTTTTATGAGAGAAGGTGATAATAGTTCGAGGGTTTGGAGAAGGTAAATATAGTAAACCCATTGTATATATATGCAAAGGTATGGAGGAAAAGGTAACTGCATAAGTATATATTAGGAGCGTAAATAGTTTCATTGAATGTCTTTAGGGAGGTAGTATGTTGAATTTTGGTCGTACAAGATGCTCCAATGAGTGAAGAGGCTAATTTAGGGAAGAAAAGGTCGTTTAGAAAGTTGGTATAAGGATTGTGGATCAAATCTGTACCATTGAAACAAATGATAGGGATTACTGAGACAGATTTAGAAAAACTAAATTGTATTAGATTTATGGCTTGCTAACAAGGCGTATAATCAGGACTAATAAGGATCTAGGCAGGTGTATAGTGATATGTGTTATGGTGGTAAGCTTCTGAATAGAATCAAAACAATAATGTTGACGATAAGTGCAAACGACTATGTGTTATGTTGTAATATGAGATAGACCGCTGAAATGTGATTTCATTTTAATAAATTAATCAGGCCCAGGAGAGTGAGATCCAGGGATGTTGGTATGTCTCATATGGCAACCATCGTCTCTAGAGTAGGATGATATTACTGAAAGAGAAATTAGAGGGATCAAGCGGATAGAGCTTAGAATGATGGATAAAAACGAATGAATGAGAGGGAGATTCTCAACCTTAAATTTTATGAAGAGATGATTTGGTTTTGTGTGGCGAATCTGAAGAGAGTTTTGAGGGGAATAGTAGAGAGATATGGTAGGGTGTGTAAAAAGATGGTTTGAAAGTAAACGTAAAATAAGTTAGTAGAAAGGTTAAGTTTGAGTGAGGACAGACCGCTAGTCGTGAAGTTTACTGTTAGATTGTTCGACGGCACTGGAAAAGTGTCTGAATTTAAACTATTTAGATAATGTTGAATGAAAGGGAGCAGATGATGACAGAGTGTACTAGGAAAATTGTGAATGCACTAAGGTGGCTGGTGCACATAAATTTTTTGGTGGGTGTTAAGGGACTAAGTGTTGATGCGAGCTAGGTCTTACATGAGGGTTTTTACCACACTGGGTAATGTATAGTAGTGAGACTAATGGTCTGGAATAAGAGGTTAAGATCTAAAGTCAAATGTGTTCAGATGGACAATTATGGTCGGGGTTAGGTGTGAAAAGAAATGATAAATGAGGAATGAACGTAAATTTTCTCATTCGTCGAGAGGAGATTGGGTAAAATGCGGAATAAATGAAAGTACGTGAAGATGGATCTTGGGCTGTAGGAGAGAGGATGGAATGAGCAGACGGTCGGTTAAAAGCGGAATGTATAGGTGAGTAAGTGTGTTAGGAAAGTCGACCGGATGGGAAGAGAGAGAAAAGAAAAAGGAATGAGTCAGAAAAGGATGCCTGGAAGAGAGAAATGGAGTTTGGGCAGAGGCGAGAAGATAAGGATGCATAACAAAAGTGATATGGTTGGGTATTGGAGGAGGTATGGTTGTTAGCCCAACGCTGGCCAAGGAAGTAGTCCCCAAATGGACGAGAGGTCATGTGGTGTATGCTGAGGGTCATCTCGCGGTCCTTGGATAGCCTAGGGTGTGATTTTTCTGACTGGCGCGACGAGTTTCACTCACTAACGGTATAAACGGGGGGCGGCAAGAGAATCTGGGCTTTCATTCTTTTCTACTTGCTGGTCATATTATCTAATAGTTATTTTATGTTCCGGTAAGAAACAAATGTTTCGGCATGCTTGCCGTCCAGTCTTGGGAGATAAGATGGGTGGTGGTGGTGGTGTTGTTGTTGTTGTTGTGGGTGGTGGTGGTGGTGGTGGGGTGGTGGTAGATGAAGTGATGATGATGATGATTGATGATGATAATGAATGATGAGTGATGAGATGAATGTAAATGATGTAAATATTGTATATGATGATGATGATGTGATGGGTGATGCTGCTGCTGGTTTCCTTGTTGAGTTTGTACCTGATTTGGAGCATGATGATGAGATAGAATGATGATAGATGATGTAAGTGGAATGCACTGACGTATGATGATGAATGAGAGAATGAATGATGATGATGATGATGATGATGATATGATGATGATGATGATGATGATGATGATGAGATGAATGATGATGATGTGATCGATGATGATGAGTGATGATGATGATGATGATGATGGATGAAAAGTAAGATGATGAGATGATGTTTATTATATATAATATATATATATATATATATATATATATATATATTATAAAATATATAATAATATTAAATATATCATATATTATATATATAAATATATATTATATATATTTATATATATATATATATATATATATTATGCAAGTTTCCATAAAGTACTTTACTGGATACCATGTACTTGTACTTGTACTTGAAAAAATTACTAGAGTGAGCTTGTACTTTTGACATATTCTATGAGTAACTTGTTACTTGTACTTTGTATCTGATAAATAGGTGGGTACATGTAACCCAACCGGATAATATATATATATATATATAATATTACTATATATATAATATATATACATTAATATTTATATATTTAATTTATTAATTATTTTATTATTATAAAAAATATATAATATATATATAAATATGTATCACTATAGAACTATTAATTACTTATGTAATAAAAGAAAGAACATTGCATTCTAATAGGAGGAGAGTTTAAAAGAAAGTAAACAGGTGGCTTTACATTCAAATGGGTTAATTTTTTATGTGTGATTCGACAGGAGATCAAAGTGTTAAAATTTCTTTTTATCTCCTATTATTAAATAAAAAGTTTTCATTCTTAGTATTACTCTTCTTATATAATTGCGGATAATATGCAATATTTAAACTCTCATTACATATAAAGACGAGGGTATTGATGGAACAAGGCTTACACCTGGTGAGATTCGGCCCTTTGAAGGGAAGCTCGGTTGCCTTTATAACTGTTCTTGAACAACTTTTTTTGGGGGTTGGGGATGGCTCAGTCGTATAGCACGGGTATATTATCCTCACTCGCAAACAATGCGGGTTCAATCCCAGAAAGCGTTAATTCTTTATTCTGCCCATAAGAGGGCATTAAATGTTCTTTCTTATTCACTTCTATATATAAGTGCGATAGATATGCAATATTTACATCTACAATATTATATATAGACAGGGATAGAAGACTAAGGGCTGGACACCTTGTGTGAATGTCGCCTTGCAGGAGCTCGGTTGCTTAATTAAAGGAAATATAAACTATTAAGGTAGCTTAGTCCATACTACACTTTTTTTTGAGAGCGTGTGTGGGGAACTGGACGATTAATCTCATGGTTATCGATTATTATGTCATATATACTCAGAGTATATATAATTTATTGTCCACCATCAGCTAAAATACTAAATATTAGTTATCAGTTTGGATTTCAAATATTATCCCTAACGTAGAAAAGTAGTATATACATAAGGTAATTTTCCTTATCTTTATATATTATCATAATAGTGAAAAATGATCTTGCTCTTTTTATCTTCTTTATATTACATCTTATAATATATATATATATATATGCGAATTATTTTGTATATCATAATAATTATTAATCATCTATATTTTACTGTTATATAATATAAATGGATATCAATTATAATAATTATATTAATAGAAAAATGGGTTTTATTTTTTTTAATATTCTAGCGAGATTTATTTTTTTTAGCTATAGATTGTTAGTTAATATTTACTAATATTTAAAAATGAATATTTTATCATAAGACACATCAATGAACATTGTTTATATATAACTTTACTTATATTTAGGGAAGGCAAGGACTACCAGTCACCTAACCCGTAGTGCTGGAAAAATAATAAAATTTCGCTCAGGACCTAATTAATATGAACGGAATGCTTTGTTTTCAGGTTATTTTTTGGAAAGATTCTGTCTTTCTCCAGTAAATAGGCTTTAAAAAATTAAATTTTGGGAACTTTATTACTTTTTCCAGACACATTTTTTTAACTTTTTTTTTTCTTCCGTTACGAGATTATTTCAAACACTTCATATTGTCTTATGAAAATCGTTGAAAATCGGCTGTTGTCGCTATAATTGATTGATAATTTGGTCAATAGATAATATTGGTTCTTGATAGAATTTTGAGGATTATTATCCCATTTATTGCACCATGGCAATGTTTTGTACCAAAATTAATAAATACATTTTCTAACCATTCAGTAATAAAAAAAAAAAAACATTCGGATAAACAAAACAGGGCTGTGTGTGTGTGTAGGTGTGTGTGCGAATCCCAGTCCCAACAATCAATACCTTGTTTTTTGAAAAATTTAAAAATTCGTTCAAACAACTTAATTATAAATTATAATTATAAAAAAAAGAGTATGCTAGTCATTGGGAAACACGCATGCCCATTTCGAACCATGATACGACGATAAATGTTCTAGACTGGAAAACCCCTTTTTTTTTATTTCAGACTTTTTTTTGAATTCAGACTTTTAAAAGTCAGTCGTAATTTAGCATTTAAATGAGATTTCTACATTAAGAAATGGAGAAAATGGTTCAATTAATTGGAGATCATAGCAAGAGGTTTGGGAGTTTTGGGGGCAGGGGGGGCATTAGGGGGTTTTGAGGAAAGGTAATTATTTCCGAACAAATAATGTGAAATTGTTGAAAAAGGGGAACGTAATTTAGATTTATATCTTTTTTTATTTTCATTTTGAGAGTTTATGAAATTATAACGTTTTTTTTATTATTATTATTCTTTCAACGTTTGAAAGAAATGATTAATGAGAAAATATAAAATAAAAGAATTATGTTAAAATAGTGTAAGAACTTTTTTTTTTCTTTTTTATTTTTTTAAATTTGAAAAATTCTTTAGAAATATTTTTTGACGAAAATAAATTTGCTTTTGTAATTTTTCTTGTTGAAATATTTAAAAAAAATGGCACACTAAAAATAATTTGGTTGTCAAAATAAATTTCCAAATTTTAACTTTTCGAAATCATTATTTATTTAATGATGTGAGTGAGTTACCAGAGTTGGTATAAAAAATTCAGGACATTCTATATATAAGTGTATGATAAAAATAATAACTATAATTAACTTAATAACTTTAATTGACATTAATAACTAATTTTAAGCTTACAGTAATCTTTAATAGCTTTATTACCCGATAACTAATCTACTTTAATTTAAAACTTAATCTTTGATAACTTTAATAATAATTTAAAGTTGACTTTTATAATCTGGAATACTACCTAAAATTTAATAAAACCTTTACCTTAAATGTTAATTGCCTAAAATGTTATGCTTTAATTAAGTTAAAATTAATATTTTATTATTTATTATTTTATTATTATTATTATTATTTTATTATTATTGTTATTATTATTATTATGTATTAGTTATTATTAATTATTATTGTTATTATATTATTATTATTATTATATATTATATTATTATATTATTATTATTATTATTATTATTATTAGACTCAAAATGTTATTCTCTACTTTAGCTAACAAGCTTTTAAAACATTATTATTATTATTATTATTATTATTATTATTATTATTATTATTATTATTATTATTATTATTATTATTATTTTTTATTATTATTATTATTATTTGGTTGATGACACCGATCATGTGACCCTCATGAGAAGTCAGCATGCATATATTGTTCTCCCAATAGGTATTTGCAATGAATAACGGTTTTAGGGTTGGTTGCTTTATCATAATTGACATTTAGTATTTTATTAATAAGTTTTTGTTACTCTCTGCGGGTTCGGGTACGGGTAAAAAATTAATTTGAAACTGGACCGTTATACAATAGATGACATTGATAAGAGAACCGTCTATATAGTTTGCAATTAACTCGGTCTTAATCAAACTATATATATATAATATAGATAGTATAATTTATATATATATATATATATATATATATATAATATATATATATATAGTATATATATATATTATATATATATATATATTATATATATATATATATATATATATATATATATATATATATATATATATCAGCATGTAATTGTCCACCGGAGGATTGTGTTCCCAGATACTTCTTTCTGCTCGCTGTATGGGTTATTTCGCTTTGTAATTAATTCCCAACTGTCCACATTTTACATGGTCGTTTTCTTGAACATTTTATGTTTAATTAATCTCGATTTAATATATCCTTTACGCATTTGTAGTAATTTTTTTTTAGCTAAAGATTTGCTCATCCCCAGTTTTTTCTTTTTTTTGTTTTTTTGTGTGTGTTTTATGTTTTTATTTTGTTAATCTTACACAATCTTTCCATTTTCTGTTCCTACTTATTTTTCCAAGCATATAACTTTCCATATTTATAGGTGTTGTGAATGGTCCACGCTAATAGTTTCGTAGTTATATGTCATTGCAGGTAACGGACACTGCTTAAAACCTTTGTTCTCTAATTAGAAAATATTGAGGAGGCTAAATTGGGAGATGAGGTTTTAAAGCTATGAAGGTATATAAAAGGTGATTAAATAATTTAAGATTTGCTGATGCTAAAAGGGTTTTTCACATAAAATCGTGAGGGTCTACAGAGAAAGGTGATGAAAATAGATAGACCTACCAGAAGAGTAGATTTAAATTTGTACTTCTGCAGAATCAAAGTAATATTCACAAATGACAGAGTTGCATAAAAATTAAGGGTATTGTTTCCATCGAAGAACAAGGTGATGAATACACTTCCTTTAACATATATCTTCAAATGTAAACTGTATTATTAAATCCGAAGAATTAAAATAGCTTGGAAAATTATATATATACGAGTTGGTCAAAATACCAGCCTCGGTGGTAATTTTTTCATTTTGCTTGATGCGTGGTAAATAAATATCGGTGAAACTGTATCCCCTAGTCTAACCTATTTTAAATGTTGATGTGGCATTATCATATACCGTATATATTTTAAACTGTTTATGCATTGTTGTGCAATACCCTCACTATTCAAACAAAGCAATTGAAACAGCTAGTGCTCAGTTAGTTGTTGCTAAACTGAGTCAAGTGTTTTTTTTTGTTTTTTTTTTCATAATCTACGAAACTCATGCTTGAGAGACTTCTCATTTTTAGTTTATCTTTAAATCAGCTGTTACTAGGATGTGTAAAAATTTGCACTTCGAAACCCTGTTCGTTCGTGTGGCTTGTTAAAATCAAAAGTTTTATAGCAATTCTGTTAGTTATTTTTTGTAATATATATATATATATATATATATATATATATTATATATATAATATAATTATAGTATATATATCTATATTATATATATAAATAATATATATATTATATATATATATATATATATATATATATATATATATATATATATATATATATATATATATATATATTATTGGTAACTTCTTAATATTAATTTACTTGAATATTTTCCTATGGAATTTAATTATATTATTGTTATATTTTAAATTATGTTATTACTTATTTTTATTATTATTATTATTTATTATTATTTATTATTTTATTATTATTATTATTATTATTATTATTATTATTATTATTATTATTATTATTATATTATTATGGTATTATTATTATATTATTATATTATTACATTATTGTTATGCGTAATAGTAAGCTGGTAATAGTAAGCAGAGCAAATGGCGTCTTTTGTGTGTGGTGAAGTATTCTTTGCAATGAATGACCTTGAAGGATTTTTTAATGAAAAAGTTGAATTTGTTGTTACGCAACTGTCGAGAATTTGGATTGGGGTTATGGGGGGGAAGGGTTGGGGGGGGGGAAGGGTGATTTGTGGTGAGAACTGAAGATATTGAATGGAGGGAGAATGAATTCGGGGGGAGGGCTGCAGGGAATGAGTAGAAGAAAGTTACTGCATTGGTCCAGTGTATTTATGGGGCTTTAATTATATGGGCATTTAATATAGTAAAGAAACTATGCTGATGCCAAGTGCTTAACGCGACTTAGCAGTTCTTAGATATAATAATATATTATATATATAATATATATATATAATTATATATATTATAATATATAAATAGATATAATATTTTTTTTATATATATATATATATATATATATATATATATATATTTATTACCCGCCTGCAGCTTCTCTTTCCACAGTTGCATTCTTAAACACCACTAAATTTTGTCCTAATGAAGTGTTAAGCGTTTTGTTGTTGCACGAGGTGAGAAATGGGGTAGCTTATAATTGTTTTGGGATGTTGTAGAAAAAGTAGTAATTTTATGGGGTTGTAGATTTTTGAGTGTCAGATTTTTATTCGTTTATGTAATTTATTTTTTATTTTAGTTACTGCTATTTGAGGAAATTTAATAAAATTAAGAAACTTCATTGAGTTTAACATTATACTTGTGTAGAACTTTGGGAAAAAGGGATACTCACACTTCTTTGTCTATCTTTTTTTTATATGCTTTTGATATTCAATATTGATATAAAGATTAGAATGAAAGATAACTTATTCTGTAGTAATGATGACAGTTTTTCTGAAGGAAGAAACCGAAGTAATTGAACAATGTTTGAAGGAATTACAGAACACTGTATTTTATGCTAACTGCGTGTTATTTGGAGATTGTAGTATCAGAGTCTGGTTATAAGAAGTAATGGGACTTTGCAGTATCAGACTCTGGTTATAATGGGACTTTGTAGTATCAGAGTCTGGTTATATGAGGTAATGAGACTTCGCAGTATCAGACTCGGTTATAATAGGTAATGGGACTTTGCAGTATCAGACTCTGGTTATAAGAGGTAATGGGACTTTGTAATATCAGAGTCTGGTTATAAGAAGTAATGAGACTTGGGTAACCACAAACCAAATTCATGGTTTCAAATATTCATCTTTATTCCTATCTTAACTTACTAAAAAGCCTTGAGAGAGTTGCACTTTAAAGATTTTTTAGCCAAATGAATAGATGTAATATAAATAATATAGTATATAAAATCAACTAAAATACATATATATATATATATATATATAATAATATATATAAATATATATATATAATAACAATATATTATATAATATAATATAATTGTTATCAGGGTGTGGGATTCTTGATTAACTAATATAATTATAATAAATATATATATATATATATATTCATATATATAATATATATATATAATAAATAAATATATATATATAAATATATATAATATATCATAATAGTATATATATCAATATTATAATATGATATAATATATATAATAATATATATATATATATATATATACTAATGAGATATATACTACTACTATAGTAATCTAATAATATAACTTTTTAATACTATATATATAATTAACTATATTATATATATATATATATATATTATATATATAATATATTATATAATATATAAATATTATATAAATATATAATAAATACTATATATATATAATATAATATTATATACTATATAATATATATATATATATATATATAATATTATATAATATATATATTATATATATTAATAGTATATATAGATATATTATATATTATAGTATATTGTATTGTATCTAATGGAGTAATTGCATATGTCTAATGTCTAATAAAAGAAGAACTGGCAATAATCGACAGTTCCGAGAACAACTATGAAACTTTCTATCGGCAGAGCCTAGGGCGACAGGAGCTAGCCAGCCCGGTCCTTACTTTTTTGCATGCAGAACTCTGGACCCCAGCACTGGAATCTTATGCGCCAACCGAAACACATACTTCTTTACGGATCTCTGGGGAGAACAAGTTTCGAGACCCCCACAAACAAAATGGGCAGAAATGCTAGTTCCGACTGAAATGGGCGAAAACCCTACGCTGAGGGTATAAACTCAAAGATTAGCATCTAGAAAACCATTGAGCGAAGAAATGTTTCAGGAGAGTTGTTCGTTTGTTTAAGATTTTGGCGGGGCATTAAGGAAGGTATGCTGCGTCCCCAGACTGACAGGGACGAATGCCCACGTGAGAGAGAACGGAAGCCTTGGCGATGGTAAAATCATATATATATATTTTATGGATATATATTGTATATATATACTACTAATATATAATATGATATATAGTATTATAGTATATATATATATATATATATATATATATATAATAGATATATATATATAATATAGATACTATAATATATAAAATCATATTATGATATATATACTCTCTCCTGTTCCATTAGAATTGATAGGTTGTGCAGGAAAAGTTGTAATATTTTCTCACAGCTCTCTCTCTCTCTCTCTCTGCTCTACTCTCTCTCTCTCTCTCGTTCTCTCTCTCTCCTCTCTCGTTTCCCGGCCTCCCAAATTTTCGAAACCTCTTTCGAGAGAAGAGAGAAGAGAGGAGAGAGAGAGAGAAGAGAGAGAACGAGATCGAGAGAGAGAGAGAGAGAGAAGACAAAGAGAGAGAGACGAGAGAGAGAGAGAAGTTACTCTGGAGGGAAAGGGATATGGGAGTCGTAAGTATGAATATTCTGAACGGCAATTCAAACTTATTTCTTAAATTTTATAATGAATAATATATATATAATATATAGTATATATAATAAAATATATATATATAATATATATATATATATATATATATATATATATATATATATATATATATAGATATAATATATATATATATATATAATTATTATAATAAATATATATTATATAATATATATCAACACATTTATTTTTTTGTGTTCTACACTTTTTACAAGATGTTCATTCTCTCTCTCTCTCTCTCTCTCTCTCTCTCTCTCTCTCTCTCTTCTCTACTCTCTCTCCTCTCTCTCTCTCTTCTCTTGGGGTTCCTCTTTATCTTTATTGTACATGTGACCCTTTGCTCTTAAGATTGTTTACATTTTTTTTCGTTTTAAAGATATCTAGAATCTCTACGTTTGTAATTGCACAGTACACACTAATTGCATAATACACACTAACTACAAAGTACACGCTAATTACCCAGTACACATTAATTGCACAGTACACACTAATTACACAGTACACACTAATTGTACAGTACACTCCTATTTCCGTAACTATCATCACCAGGCTTTAATTTCGTCAGAACCATCTGTAAATGGATCGATCGATATAATGATAGAGTCGCAAAGCAAACTTGTTCAATCCCACGTCCGGATCTTGGGTAGTAATTACCTATAGAAGTTCTCCTGTTAGAATGGGGCTATGCCCGTGAGCCACGAACTTTTTTTTTTTTTTTTTGTTTAAATGTATTCCTAATTTTTTTATTTCACTGGAAAACTATTTTCTTTAGAATGTATTATTAAATCGGAGCTGCTGAATAAAAAAAAAAAAAAATATTGGGGTGGTGTGGAAGCAAAGGTATTTTGGGAGTGAGAGTGGAGACAGAGTTGGGAGCTAGATCAGAAAAAGCCGAAGCAGTATAATTTTAAACTGATGGAGCCGGAGTCGGTGCCGGCAAAAAGAAAACTTGATCCGCAGTATTCCATGTAATGTTAAATCCTGAATTTCTATTCTTGAATATTAGAGGCTGGCCTCAAAAATTCGGGAAATATTTTGCTTCTTTCGCAGAAGAATACCAGCCCAATGTGGACGTAGGTATGCCAAAAGGAACCATCCCACAAATTTAAAACTTTAGTTTAGAGTATAGTAGAAAGTAAAAATAATCAAAACTACATTTACGTTAGAGTAGGAATTAAAATTGTTAGAACCAACCCTCCCATTATTTTAATGTTTAATTTAAACTTTACTCAGTATCTCGGTTTTAATGTTATGTAGGTTGGTTCCTGTTTTAATGTTATATGGATTGGTTCCTGTTTTAATGTCATGTGGGTTGGTTCCTGTTTTAATGTTATGTGGATTGGTTCCTATTTTAAAGTTATGTGGGTTGGTTCCTGTTTTAATGTTTTGTGGGTTGGTTAATGTTTTAATGTTATGTGGGTTGTTGGTTCCTGTTTTAATGTTATGTGGATTGGTTCCTGTTTTAAAGTTATGTGGGTTGGTTCCTGCTTTAATGTTATGTGGGTTGGTTCCGTTTTGCGCCTAACAACGTCCATGTGTATATTTAATATATCCGAACAAAAAGAGTAATAGAATTGTCTGAAGCTCATATAAGAACGGGTTATTAACCCCGACCAGATTATATTTATAAATAATTTTCCTTGTCGAATGTAGGCCATATTCTGTCTGGAATTACGCGCTGAGGAGGCTAGGACGCATATATCAATAATCTGGCATTTGCTCTACTGTATTATTAGAATGAAAGTGAATGGATGTAATGGAAGAAAAAGGGGGGGGGGGGAGATCAATCATAGTTCCACAGTGCACACTAAATTGTACGAGAAAAAAAGTAAATATATAAATATAATCCTGCAACTTATTACATTAGTATAAAGAATGTATTAAAATATATTACACCTAATTACACAATTACAACCCACACACACACACACACACAACATATATATATATATATTAATATATATACAATACTATATATATATATAATATATATATGATTACTATATATAGTATATATATAATATAAAAATAGTATAGATATAAATATCTATTATATTATATAATTATAAACTATATATATATAAATATATTATATATATATAATTATATCATATATTAATATATACTATATATAATATATATATATATATTATATAATATATATATATACTATTATATATACTTAATATATATATATATAAATATATATATATATAAGATAATATATTATATATAATAATATATATTTAGTATATATACCCTCTCTGCTGCTTTTACAAAAAATTAACCAATTGCTACTTTTAAATTTCACCGGCTACGCCTTTTTTTTTTGTTTTTTTTGTTTGTTTCTTAAACTCTTAAGGAAGTTTACTTGGCAGAGAGAGAGAGAGAGAGAGTTTCTTGTTGCTTGTTTTAAGAAAGAGAACGGGGAGGGAGGGAGGAGGTAAAGAAGAGCAGAAGATTTTTTAATTAACTTATTATAGATTAAAGTTTCTTTCAAGCGCGGCGCGCGCCACACACACACACACACCACACACCCACACACACACACACACACCACACACACCACACACACAGCACACCACACACACCACACACACCACACCACAAACCTATATGGGCGTAGCGTGTGAATATTCAGTGGAAAATTGAGATGCGTTATGGCCTATAATTATTATGTTACTTTTTAAATGTATAAAAACTGTTGTTTCTAACCTATCCCCACCCATCCTCCTCCCACTTGTATACTATATATATGTATAATATTATAATTAAATATATATATTATAGATATATATATATTATATAATATATTATATAGATATATAATATACTATATTAATATATATAATATATATATATATACTATTAAATTAATGTACTTTAGAGTTTAAAAGCAGTTAGCTTGTATAAAGCGATTCAGACAAAAACTGGTTTTAGTGCCACAAAGAAACCTAAATGTCAAAGTAACGCCAGAATGCCTTAAAGTAGGCCAACATAAAAAACAGCGCCATGCGCCAACACATTACAGACACACACACCACGGACATATATCATATATATATAATATATAATATATATATATATATATATATATAATATATATTATATATATATATATATATATATAATATATATATATATATATATAATATAATATAATATATATAGATATGCTTTGTAGCTAAAATATTAAATAAGTTATTACTGTTGCCGTCGCAAGGCGAACGCATGAAAGCTTCGGGCACAAGTCAAATCCAATCTGATTATTATTTTATTTATTATATTTTCTTTAATTTTACTGTTTTTTAACTATTTTTATTTAAGTGTGAAAAGTTAAATTCTGCGAGTAAGAGCAGTGCACCCTAAAGCGACACACCAATAAATTTGACAGACTCCCCATTCTCCAGTCTCGACGTTTAAAAGACACAAGTTTTCGGGAGTGGGGGCGGATTGACACAAATTATGGATGGAGATAATCTGAGAACAGGGAACCGTAACTAAATGGGACGTGAGACAAGTCTGTAAGAAGTGACAAAAAAAAATAAAAAGGGCAACAGAGACGATCGATGTAGAACAGGACGAAATGAGCTTTGTCGATTGTGGGAGAGAACTGTGACTAAATTAGGACATTTCAGATGAACTGATAAAAGAAAAATGGAGTCTGACAAGTCGAAGGAACTGCGACAAACGGACAATGGAAAACTTGTAGGAACTGTCCAAAGGACGACAAGTCAGGTAGGTAAACTGTGACAAAAGGGCGATGGTGGAGGACTAGTCGAAAGAACCGTGACAAAAGAGCGATGGAGGACAAGTCTGAGGAACTTTTCTATAACAAATCGACGGTATTTAAGAAATATTAGATAGATAACGGTTGGGTGGTATGGGAACCGTTTGGAAAATGCTTTATCTTATTATTTGAATGATAAGAATATGACCCGGTCCGTTCTTAACTTACTTGTCTGTAGATAATCACTTACACGTCATAGTTATAGATCGAGACTAAGTTTTTCAAGTAATTCGATTTAACCTAACTTCTTTTAAAATAATAATAAAATTAATAAAAATAAATAAGAAATAAATGAAAAAAAAAAGCTTTAAAAAAATAAAAAAAATTATACAATATTAAAATTACATTAACTAATATGACAAAAGAATATTGCCAACATTTTTAACCCAAAAAGGCTGCTGGGGTGACGCATGCATCCTATGAGCCCGTGGTTGGTTTATCAGTTTCAATTATGAACAAAATATGTATATCATGAAAGTATATACATATATTATTTTTTATTTTATTTTTATACAGTTGTACTTAAAAAAAACTAAATAAGGTAACAGCAAGCATGATTTAAAAAAAGTAATAATAATAATAATAATAATAATAATAATAATAATAATAATAATAATAATAATAATAATAATAATAATAATAATAATAATAATAATAATAATAATAATAATAATAATAATAATAATAATAATAATAATAATAAATCATATGAAAGATAGGAATGTGCTCATTAGTACTCTAAAGATAAATAATTTTTAATATTTTTACAAAAAACCCGAAGGTGGGGGGGGGGAGGTGATTCCTCAACATTTTTAGGGAGTTTATTCCCTTCATTTATGCCTTTGCATGAGATTGCAATCTCAAATTAAGTTACTATGTATATTTGTTTAGAGTAAATGAAATTTGTGCTACGCAAATTGATTTTCCTTACCACAGTCTGCAGAATATTCTAGAGTTAAAAGTTCATTTGCAATTCCATTTATTAATAAAAAAAAAAATAAAAAATAATAATAATAATAATAATAATAATAATAATAATAATAATAATAATAATAATAAAAATAATAATAAAAATAATAATAATAATAATAATAGTGCTAGTTAGTAACTTAAAAGTTTAAATAATTTCATTTTACATTATAATAATGCTAGTTAATAACTTAAAAGTTTAACTAATCTCATTTTAAAAATAATAGTGCTAGTTAGTAACTTAAAAGTTTACTTAATTTCATTGCTTTCATTGCTCAAAAATTATTATTATTATTATTATTATTATTATTATTATTATTATTATTATTATTATTATTATTATTATTATTATTATTATTATTATTATTATTATTATTATTATTATTATTATTATTATTATATATTATTATATTTATTATTATTATTAATTATTATTACAATTTTTCTCATTATTCTGGTAGATTATTATAATTCGATTCGTCAACTATTATTATGTTCAGTAGAATTATATATATTTATTATTATTATTATTATTTATTATTATATATATTATAATATTATTATATTTATATTATATTATTTATTACGTATATTATTTATGTCTCCTTATTATTATATTAATATAATTTGTATTAAAAGTGAATATTAGTTATTAATTGATTGATTATTATTATTAAAGCCCATATGTTTTATGTACTGGCAAGGGTTTATGACGGTAGGTTAAAAAAGTATCTTCTCCTATCTATATCTCATAATACCTATAATAAGAATATATATATAATATATATATATATATATATATATATAGGAGTTATAATCCACTATAAGAATAAAGTTATGATCATAATTAAAGAGAAGAGAAGATGATACATATATATATATATAATACTAGTTAATACTGTATAGTGTTACTACTACGTAATATATGTTAATGTAAAAATACTTTGTTACATACATATGATAATATATATTATTAATATAATATCATTATATATATACTACATAATATATATATTATATATATTTACTACTTATTATTAGGCAGGTCAGCACACACAAATGGGTCAATAATAAATAATAGTTTTACATTTCTAGCACGGCAATTTAAAAGAAGCTTCTTGACATATGAAAAGTCCCATCTAAAATACATAGAAACCCAAGAATTGTAGTATGTAATTTTAATGTCGATTAGGGGGCGCCGGAGCAGGGAGGAGACGGAGGGGGGAGGAGATGAAGGCACGAGCAGGAGAGAGAGTGCAGGAGGACGAGAGGAGAGAGTGAGAGCGATTTAGGAGAGCGTCAGAGAGAGAGAGAGAGAGAGAGAGAGAGAGAGAGAGAGGAGAGAGAGAGGAGAGATGAGAGAGAGAGAGAGAGATGGAAATTCAATATTATTTATTTTTATTATCGTTCTGAAAAAAATTTTTTTTAGATGTTCTAAAGATTTTCAAGAGTTATTGGCACTAGAGATGTAAGTGAATAAAAAAACGACCGTTTTTTATTTAAAAAAAAACTGTGTTTTTATTAAAAAAAAACATGATGAATAAAAAGAACAATTGATTTTCCTGTTTTTTTTAGTTTTTTTTGTTTTTAATATTATTATTTCTTACTTTAATGTTATTTTTCTTTATTTTTCATTAAATTTTATTAATTAATAAAGAATTTATAAACAGTTTTTTACCTATATAATTTTATACTGTAAAAATAAGCTTATTAAGAAATTAAACAAATAAAAAAAAATAAAAGAAAGTATGCCAAGTTTATTCAACATTAACACTTTTTACCTTTGAAGCGTAAAAACTGAAGAATGTACATACATGAAATGAATATGATCATATGAGAAATGAGGCATATGATCATTTGCTATATTTACTTACACAAATAAAAATATATATTAAGTACCATACTGTATAGTAATTAGTATGATAAGGCCTAACTATAAATTACTAAATTCTAAAGAACCATCAAGGGGCCTCATTAAATTCCTGTTCTACTGCTTCTGCATCTGAATCCTCAGACCTGTTTCCAATCATGGCCTTTACTGATAAATCTGATTCTTCCATCCTCATATGCTATATTTGTGAAAGAGAAGGAGGAGTCAGACTCTGACTTAAAGCTATGGACAGAGGTCTTTAGATTTTGTTTTATCAGACTTCAATGTCTTACAGAAAGAAACTTGAGCTACCTGACTGAGAACTCTGCGCTGTAGTGTATGTTGTTTCGGGTGATGAATTTGATGGACGTTTAACTACTTACCAACTTTTACATTAATTTGGAAAAAAGTTACCGAAGGCTCTCGGATGCCCCGTCTCTGGTCTAATTTCAAGTGTTATGACATAAAATAATAGTTTTCTGCAGTGTGTTTATTGTGAGCCTGTTTCTCTTTTTGGAAGGAATATTTGCATGTGCTGAGAGAGAACTTCTCACATGCAGCTGAAGTGGAGGAAGGTCTAGAATTCGGGAGGCTACCTTTGATATCTTGCAATGCTTAATTAAACTAATCCACCAGGCTGCCCAGGACGAAACATCTTGGAGGAAAGTGAAGCCCCAGAGATTATTCCATACTGGAAGAAGTCCCTCTAACTGAAAAATTCACCAATTCTCCCATTACTTTTCTTTTCATGATATATATATGGTTATATAGTTGTACATTGCTAGTATATATATAGTATATATATAGCTAATTATATTAATATATTATATATATATATATAGGTACTAATATAGATATACATATATATATAGCCTATATATATATATGAGTACTATACTCATATATGTATTTATTATAATGACGTGTATGATATATTATGATATATAATATATTATATATATATTATATATTACTATATATATATAATTATATATATATATATATATATATATATATATATTATAATATTTATATATTATAATATATAATATATATTATATATATAATAAATATATGATCTTTATTGTCTTCACATTGAGCAATTTGAAAACATATCAGATTTATCAGTGATAGGAACAGTGTCAACTGAAGGCTTATTTATTTGTGC
The DNA here is from genome assembly GCA_015478945.1 of Trachelipus rathkii. Taxonomy (NCBI): domain Eukaryota; kingdom Metazoa; phylum Arthropoda; class Malacostraca; order Isopoda; family Trachelipodidae; genus Trachelipus; species Trachelipus rathkii. Next base: position 8,097 of record JABUQX010119683.1, on the reverse strand, counting down.
TCTTTTCTGCTTTGTTAGCATTTGCATTTCTTTACTTTGCTTCCTTTTCCTTGATTTTGCTGTACTCTTACTCTCTTTCTGATTTCCCAAGTATTTCATTTTTTATGTCATCACTGCATTTTTTTGCAATTCGGTATGTGTTGTTCTTTCCTTTAACCATTATTGGCCACCTCAGTGAAGCACAATTTACAGAGTGCTCTTTTACCTTTGTCATGTATTGATTTTCCCTACAGTAATAGAGAATGGACAGGTGTTTGTTTTCTTCCAGTCATTGTCAAAAATTGATGAGATATCAACTTAAACCTTTTAATGTATATAACTTTAAATATTATAATTAATTATGTATCCTTAACACCTCAATTACTAATAAATTAAGGTAAATAATAAATATTAGGTAGAGAGGTCATATAGTTTAAATAAATTTAAAAAAAAAACAAAAAAAAACAAAAAAAAACGATAAAAAACAGTACAAACCAAAAAAAACAAAAAAACGATGTTAAAAAAAAAACGATTTTAAAAAAAAAAACTCTTTTTTAACAACTCTAATTGCACCACTCGAAATGGTTTTCATATTGGCTTCTCTCTCTCTCTCTCTCTCTCTCTCTGGCTCTCTTCTCTCTCTCTCTCTCTCTCTCTCTCTCTCTCTCTCTCTCTCTTCTCCTCTCTCTCTCTCTTCTCTCTCTCTCTCTCTCTCTTCTCTCTCTTTCTCTTTTTCTTTTTCTCCTCTCTTTATTCTTTGTTTTTTTTTTTCTCTTTCTCTTCTCTCTCTCTGCTTCTCTTCTCTCTCTCTCTCTCTCTCTCTCTCTCTCTCCCTCTCTCTCTCTCCTCTCTCTCTCTCTCTATCTCTCTCGACATCTCTCTCTTCTCTAAAGCTTCAAAAGACATTGTTTTAGCCAACAATTCAAATCAAAAGTATTATTATTATTATTATTATTATTATTATTATTATTATTATTATTATTATTATTATTATTATTATTATTATTATTATTATTATTATTATTATTAACACATGTGAACCTAAAATTTAATCAAAAAGAAAAAAAGTAAAATTCTCTAAATTTTTAAAATTAGCTTCGTTATACTAAAACTAACCATACTTTTATGTATTACAGGATACAGTTATACAATTATGGTAATTTGTTATCATTTCTCAAACGTAAATTGTCATAACATAAGCTTAACTCGTCCCAGATGAAAATAAGTAACGAGTTTAACGCTTCCGAATATTACTACACATCCTCTCTGCCTCCTACCACGACAAACGCATCCAATCCCACTACAAAAGTAAATAAAAAAGTAGTAAAAGTTTTTATAACCGACGATTATGTCACAAGAGTAAGTCTTTTAATAACAAGACATCTGCTCCACACATGTTATATAAGTCCTCCGATCCGTGTTTTTGTGTGTATACAAATAACTTCATTACAAGCATCTCAAATTCCATCCCTAATTGTCTTTCCCTTATCATTAGAAGTGAGGAGGAAGCGCGAGTCATCTGACCGATAACGAGACCTCTAAGTCGTTGCTGGCGGTGGTTCAGATGTTATTCGAGATTCTCCTCATACGAAACGCTTCCTAAGGTTCCTCTTCCACCTCCCCAACGAGAACATAAAAAAAACTCAAGTACCAGATTAAAAAAAACCACGTCTCCCATCAATTATCTATCTATCTATCTATCTATCTATCTATCTATCTATCTATCTATCTATCTATCTATCTATATATATATATATATATATATATATATATATATATATATATATATATATATATATATATATATATATATATATAGTATATATATATATATACTATAGTATATATATACGTTTTACTTCGTCTTACTAAAAGTAAATGAAGCACATTAGTCTGACCTGCTTTGCTACTTATGGAATAAATATTCGGTAAGCTCATGCAAGGATCTCTCTCGAAAAAGATTACACAGACAGGTTGTAAAATACAAACTTTACATCCTACTACATGGGGATATATAATAATAATAATAATAATAATAATAATAATAATAATAATAATAATAATAATATAATAATAAAAATAAAAATATAATAATAATGAACACTTCTATATGGTTTAGGTAATTATGAAACAATCTTACATTATAAAATTGCTATCATTCAGCGTTATAGTGAAAAAAAAGGCAAACAGTGAAAAAAAAGTCCCCCCCCCCTCCAAACCTCTAAATAGCAAAGAGAACCCTTTCATCCCCCGTCCAAGACCCGACGGAAAGAGAGAGAGAGAGAGAAAAAGAGAAGAAAAGTGTCGCATTCATCCAATGACAGAAGCTGTCTCATAGGTTTAACTTCATCAATTTTAACTACTGCAGCCGCCCTTGACACTCACGCTTTGTTTCACAGACCAAGGATTCATTGATTTCGAAGAAATCATCGATGAGTTTTCAAAACCGAACTGCACCAAAAATAACCCGCGTAAATAAAAAAAAAAGAAAGAGAAAGAAAGAAAGAAAAAAAAAAGAAATGAAGGAAGAAGAAAGAAAGACGACAAGGATAAAGAGAAACAAAGAAACAAAAGAAAGAAACGAATAAGCTGAAAAAAAAAAGGAGAAACAAAGAGAAAAAAAAAATATTGTGTGTAAATAATATAATATAATATATTTTACACTGCTTTTTTCGCCGCCCTTTTTCATCTTCTACTTGAAAGCTACAATTTTATCCCTATTCTAAAAAAAACTCTAAAAACTTTAAATACTAACGTAAACTGCAATATATAATTTCAATAATGCTACTATATGGAATGCAAGTGGTATGGAGTGAGGTGGTATGTGTGCGTAATATACAGTTATACCAATGAAATGAAATTTTAGCGAGGGTGATACAGAGCAGACAATAGCAGACCGATAGGTAACGTCGAATACGAAAAAGCGAAGGAGAACCAATCAGATCTGGGCAGAAACAACCATATAATATCAAGATTAGAGTTACAAATATTCAAAGAAGCTTTTAACGGAGGCGACGAGTTAAAAATATAAAAGACACTACTCGGAGGTCTTTAAATATAGCAGCACCGTCCATAGTAAACAGCTAATATACAGGTCTAAATACGTATAACGTCTAAAAAAAAAATAAAAAATATAAGAAATGAAAAATGAAGAAAAAAAAATAAAAATAAAAAAATTGTACAAAAAACCACTAAACATTCATAAATTGTGTATAAATTTAAGAGATTCGTCTTATCTGTATTGCATGTTTATATTACTCCAGATACTAATATTTATAATTAAAAGACCTCTTAATGATTACAACGAGTAAATATAACGACACAACACTTACTAGTACACAACACACCACATATACGACACCCGGCGAACAAAAACACACATTTTCACAAAATAAAAATTTATGTATTTATAATATTATTTTGTACCACTTTAATTACACCTGATGTTTTGAATTAAAAGGTGGTAGAAAAGAATATGAAGATCTAGAGAGAAGAGGTGTGGTGTGCATGGTTCCGCTCTATTATATACTACAAATGTTGTATTTTATAACTAACACGTGTATTTGTATGACACTGAGAGTCAAGCATGAATTAGCAGAGATAAAGGAAAAAATATTATTTCTGTGTACGAAGAAAATTCAGTATTTGTTTATGCTTAAAAAAATTTTCTTATTAAAGATATATTAAAATAAAAATAATCTAGTATTATTTTTGTGATTTATTCCAATGAGTGAGAGAATATTTTTACTTTGCCTTAAAAATATTATTATTATGTATTATTATTATTATTATTATTATTATTATTATTATTAGATATTATTATTATTATTGATATATTGAATTATGTATTAATTATTATTATTATTATTTAATTATTTTATTATTATTTAATTATTATTATTTTAATTATTATTAATTAGAATTTTAATATATATATATATAACTAATATATATATATAATGATAGGAATACAATGACACGAACTAGTTATTGTTAAGGCTACATAGTTCCTATAATTAGTAGGGGTAAGGTTATACCCATGTACTAACAGTCTATTATATATAGTAGTTAATCAATATGATATATGACTGATGCGGCGGGAGACCGTTTATATGTACCATATGTACCACCTTTATATAATTATATACTATTATGCTCTAGGTGACAATTTAGAGGATTAGCAAAAATCTTTGAGTTCTTTAGCGTACGAATTCTTAAGATGTGACAAGTGGCGAGTCTGAGTATTTCCTAAATTCGAGTGATATCAGTGAACGCTCGCCGTCTAACAAGTAATGAAAATCTGGTTTCTTGTATAGTCAGAGAGCTTACTCCCACTCCACAAAAAAGATTTCTGTTAATAGTTTCGATACGAGCTTCATAACGAAGGGCCCAATTCTTGTCAAACCACCCCCAACCACTTGTGGCCACATATCGTTTAATATAAATGCACAATAGATTTTCAGCCAGTATTTCACAGTCAAAAGACGATAAACTATTCTAGTTATGCAACATTTTACGCAGCTGATAGCATTTAAATATTGATAAATGAGAGGAGAGAGAGTGCGTTATGGTAAAAGAACATGAGTAACAACATCGCGTACTTGTATCTTGCAGACAGAGTATTATAGTGAGGGCCTTATTATTCGCGTACTTAAACACAGACAGTACCTTCTTTCTAAATACGGCATGTGCAGGAGTCAATTGGGAGTATAGGTTTCTAAAGTAGAGGAACCTTATTTTGAGATCAGCGAAACAAGGACAGCTTGAGTTTTACAAAAAAAACCAATTGCCTTTTATAAAATGTGAAAACAAGCTTTTAGAAGGAGTATTCACATAGGTTAAAATTAATTAAGTTATTATTATTATTTATTACTATATTATACTATTAAATTCATATGTATCTTTATGTGATTTTTATGTAAGAGATATTAACCAAATACGTTGAAAAATGTCTTGATTGAAGACCCGAAAGATAATGTAATTAATGGTGAGCAACAAGAGGGGTATGTCTTTCCTACGGAGAATCGTACAACTTTTTATAAGATCAAGAAATTACTAATTTTTAATTAGCGTACGCATAATTGTTAACGTTTTCCAATCTAATTTAATATTTTATAATAGGATAATAAACAGTTAGATAATAATAATATAATAATATATAAATAATATATATTATATAATTAATAATATAAAGTAAGTCAATAATAGATAATAATAAATAATCATGTAATAATTAATAAATATAATAATATTTATGAATATATATATATTATAATATATATTTAATAATAATAATTAATAATAAATATAATTAAATAATTTTATATTAATTATTATAATATTAATAAATTAATTGTTACAAAACATATAAATATAGTAATAAAAAAATAATTATAAAATATAAATAGGTCATAATTATTTTTTCAACGAGTCTTGGTTATGTTAGTTTCTCCCACTATATCAGCGATAAGTTTTCATTTCCAGAGTAACATACCATCATGAGGGGAAAATTTCCCAATAATTGGAGAACTCAAAAATTTCTACGCTTTTCGGTCATAGCAGGAAATACCAAGTAGAGGAACTATTATTTGAGAATGGCAAGAGTAAATGGATTTTTCAGATAAAAGGAGAGTTATGTGAAAATATGTAGCCAGCTTTCACTGCCTTTGCAAATATGGCAGAAACTTCCCAAGCTAGTCATGACTTTGAGTAAGGGCTACGCATTCATGTAGTACTTTCGAAGGATTTCTTTCTCAAAGGCAATTGATGATGAGAGAAGGAAGCTGGAGAGTAGGAATACCCATGTGACAATTATAAACAAGATATGTTTTATCATGACGGAGGAGGGAGGTGGAAGAGGACATTAACAATCAGTAGAAAGTAGATCCGATGCATAGGGGCGAGACGACCAAGATAGGTGTGCTGGGGGAGCGTGACAAATTTTATTGCATGTTACAGAACTTGGGGAAATAGCAGTCAAATCTGCGCTGACCTATTAGCACATAGGTCTAGGGAACCGGTGGTAGCATTGCTAGCATCACACACAAGATATATATGATAACTCAGGTTCAGGGCTGGAGGCGACAAGGCAACATGAGAAGGGCGTAAGTAAGAACGACGAGTATCAGTCGTGAAAAGAGGAAAAGAGTTCTTCCTGGGTAGGGTGGAGGGAGACCGGGATAAGTATGTCGTACGAAAACCCCTCGCGCTTAGTCACAGAATTATGTGTTAACTAGTAAATGAGATGAGCGGGGGTAGGTGTTCGAGCTCCTCGAACACGATGGATATCGCCCGGCGAACCCCATACAGTCCTCTCTGACGCTGTTACGAAACATCCCCCGTCAGGTTGTAAAAAGAAGATACAGGAAGTCGTCCCCAGATGTGATAGAGAAGCTGAAGAAACGTGGCTTTGGTGTTCTATTAAGAGAGCCACAGATCCAGTAGTATGGAACACGTTACCTCTTGGTGAGACAGTCACAAGCGTTTAGACTCAGTTGTTTGTGAAAGAGCAGCATCAAAGTAGTAATCACTAAGATAAGCTGGTATAGAAGCTTATTATAGAAGTCAGTGAACGTGAAGATATTGAATGTAGATAAAAATAAAGAAAAAAATAAAGCGGGTAGGAAGTACGACTTCGGACCCCTGGAGGGGGGTCTGGAGAAAGCGATCGTAGAAGTTATGTTGATAGTTACTGAGTCTGAGTTTAAGGAATTGGACCCTGAGTCTGACCACGGGGCTCTGATTAAGGAATGTACCTAAGTAAGTTTTGATTGATTAGTAGGGTTAGTTAAGTCTGAGTGAGATTCCAATAAAGAGTTACCGCAATTTACCCCATTTTATCAATAAGGGGCATCAAAAGCCCCTATTGGTCGCTTATCGATAATTAGGGCCTAAGGATAAGGTGTCGGGATGGGGGCCCGCCAGATGGTGAATTCCGTCAGCAATTCTTAAAGTGTTTGTATTTTACTATTTATTATTTTTAAAGAATGAAGATTCTCCTAGTTGACATCAGCTCGCATATTAAAATTAATTATCACCAGGAATGATAATGTAATAATAGAAACATATATCTCCGGAGTAAAGGATAACCGCGGAAAAACCGCACCCACCGCGAGATATTAAGGGACTTATGTACATAATAACGTACCGATCTACTTAGGAACGGCCACCCATATAGTAGAGATTCAGGGAATGGTCCAAGGGTATGCGCCGAACCGGAAAAATAAAAAACCCGGATAACTAGCGTCAGTCCTTATCCTATAGATGAATAAACCCTGACCGATCGCACCCACCACGGATAATCGACGCGTAAAGCCCATAAGATTATACACCCCAAGTGCCCAAGAATTAGGTAAGTCCGTCGGTGGCTAGGCAACATTTGAAGGGGGATCTCCCGCGGGAGCCCCTCCTGTTGGAGAAAGAACGAGAATAAACCGGTGTTTTAACCTGCACCCCTCAGACCCACGGAGGAGAAGTAGTAGAGTCAAAGATGGGCATATTAAATACACAGCAGACATAATCGAGCCTACTGATAGCCTCCTAATAGGATTCGAAGGAGGAGATTATGATGAGATGAGGTAGACTCAAACGAGAGAGCAGATAATTACGGCTAGTAAGCGGTAGTACGTATACAAGAAAGCAATATAGAGAGAGGGATATAAACTAGTAGTAAGGTGAGGGTTTAAGAGAACGCGTACACAAATATATAGAACTATGATAATAATTATTAAAAACCATCATGTGTCATTAATTAAGAACAGAATAAAAATAAAACTCAAGAACATAAAAAAAAAGAAAAATAATAATAATAATAAAATTAATATATAATAATAATAATAATAATAGAAAATATTAATTATAAATCAGTCGATCACTCAAATAAATAAATACACAAATCGATGTACGACAAATATAATTAATACATAATAATCTGTGAAGGAGCATAAATAGAAAAGGATATAGGATTCAACCACGAAACAACAACTGAGCGTCGACGACAAAGTAATCCCTCACACCGATACAAACATACAGAAACTTCCTCGCAGAATACACCCGCGTGCATCGCAATATAATTAAACATCTTACATAAATATCCATGATCATAATAAATTTCTCTCT
>JABUQX010119682.1:30000-39858 GCA_015478945.1 Trachelipus rathkii | reverse complement strand
AGAGAGAGAAGAGAGATGAATACCGGGGTATACCTCACCCCCCCTACCTACGTATAACGGATATTTATTTTGGCGGCAAAAGCTTGTAAGAAAAAAAAAAGAATACCGAGGTTGCTAAAAAACGAGAGTCGGAGCTAAAGGTCTATTTTTATTTAAAGAAAACATTGGCAAATCTATCTTTAATATATCACTTCTCGTATGCCGCTTTGGCACAGTGTTCATTATGTATGAGGATGTAAGTTATTATGGAAAAAGATTTTTAAGGAAATCGTATAAATAATATGAAAAGACTTTTAGTTATATGGAAAACATTTGCATAATTCAGATATAGATGAACATTAATCATATTTTCTGCTATATCTTAGAGCTTATGCAGCCCTTCTATTTTAAATTATTTAGACAGATAGAATAATTAAATATTATATAATATTTAATTACATATAAATAAGCACACATTTTAGCGAAACGGATTTCATTACTTAAGGTTTAATTTTAAATACTGAATACGATCTGAAAAGGGGTTTTATTCCTTGGTATCCAAAAGCAAAAAAACAAAGACGCACATAAATTAAGAAAGAAGAAATAAAAATTCTTGTTATGCAAATTTACAAAACAAACTGTTTAATTTTAAAATTCTTTAAGAAAATTATTATTGATTTATTATTAAGATTATTAGTAGCCTATGTATTTTTTAGTATAAGTATATTATTTAGCATTAGGATTTTCATAATTTCTTTTATATAATTTATTATTTAATTTTATTTTTATTAATCATTATATTATTTGTCTACATTAATTAAATTATTATTATTATTATTATTATTATTATCAGTATTAACATTTTTATTATAATATATCTTTAAAATATATATATATTGTATAATTATTTTTATATAAATATTTTAAACATATATATATATATATATATATATTAATATATATTGAATATTTGTGCGTTTGAGCATGTAAAAGAAAAGAAATTTGTTCAATTTTTCATTAATTACGCGCATTATATATACGCTTGTGTAAGTGTGGCCAGAAAAAGGTAATCAGATTACAGTGGAAGAGATATTGAAATTTAGCCATACACACACCACACCTGCACATTGCATAATAACACCATCACATACACACAAACAACACAAACACATTAATATCACCGCACGCGCCAATGAGAGAAAGTTGTGAATGCATTCATTAAAGGGCGACACTAAAATTTTAATATAATATATAACAAAAAAAAAAAAAAAAAAAAAAAAGATCTTTTTGAATGTGAGGTCGGGAAGGCGGGAATTAAATGGGCAAAATTAAATTAAAGGCATTGTTCGCCGCTTTTGCTTAGGGGGGTAGGGGGGGAAATTTGGCGGATGAGGGAGCATTTGGGGGGAGGGCTGATAAGGCGCAATGCTTTTAAAAACAATTAATAAAAATGGGGTTAATTCAAAATGATATATATATATATATATATTATATATATATATATATATAAATTATAATATATTATATACTACTTATAATATATATAGTACTATAATATATATATATAGTATAATATATATATATATATATATATATATATATACTACTATAAATAGTATCATATATATATAATATATATAATATATATATATATTATATTATATATAGTATATCATATATTCGATTAATAATCGCAGGTGAACCAACTGTGTAAAATAACACTCAAGAAAAATAAAAATTTAAGATAAACGACAAAACGTTTTCGGGGTCCAAGCGTCTTCTCCAGTTTTGCGCATAGAAAGATGAAAACTAAAAATTATTATTTATATATATTATAATATATATTGTGAAACAAATAGATCTATATATTTTTATTTATTTATATATTATAATTTATTTATTTATATGTATATATATATATATATATATGATATAGTACTTAGTAGTCTTTATTTGTATATTATAAATTTTATATAAATCGCGTTGATTTGATGATTCTGTATTTAATATATATTATTATAGTATATTTGATTTATATAATTTAGTATATTTAATTATATTCTATATATATATTTATGTTTAGTATGTATTATTTATTTTTTATATTTATATATGTTATATTAATGCTTGTAGTATTTTCCACCACATAGTACTCAAACCTACTAAAATGAAAGTAAGCCTTACAATCTCCCTCAAGATTGGAATTATTGTCAGGGAAGTGATTGTATATTGTTCTGAGCCATAAGTGATGATAATGAATTAAGGAATATGTAGCGTCGCAAAATGCATAGTTCCCTGGCTTCGGCATTATATATCGTGTCGGTGTATTGTGCTTAATTCCACTCTTGCGGGCGTGGTTCCCGCAATCCTAGGTGCGCTGGCTTTCCAATTTGCGAGACTTAGCAATGAGGAGAGTAATGTTGTATCGTGAGATAGACTGTGTCTGTTGTATTGTGTTTGGCAGGCAATGTTTGTTAAGGGATCTTTTGTAATCGAGAATTCGTTGTGATACACTTTTGCCGTAATGACTGCAATTAGTAAATATGACAACAATTATCTTCACACTTTCGACGTGCAGAATTTTTGTGGTCCTGTTTTCTACGTTATGCCGTTAACGAGGATTCGAACCCATAACTTGAGGAGGCGATCCTTCGTTTTTTAAAGAGATTCAAGAAGACCTCTTATACGCCACTGAGTTCAAAACGTTTGAACACAAGACACTCTCTCTCCTCTCTCTGCTTCTCTCTTTCTCAGTCTCTCTCTCTCTTGTTCTCTCTTCTCTCTCTCTCTCTCATCTCTCCTCTCTCTCTTCTCTCTCTCTTCCTCTTCTCTCTTGCTCTCTGCATTCTCTTTTATTTCAATCGTTCAATTCTACCTGTCTTTATTATCTGTCTGCCTCTCTTTTCTTCCTTCTCTCTCGTCTCTCTCTTTTTTACCTCTCCTGATCTCTTCTCGTCTCTCTCTTCTCTCCCCCACTTTCCGTCTTTATAACTCTAGTAGTATTTTATATTTATATATATATAGTTTTATATTATTTTTATATAGTTATTTATTTAATATATATATTAATATTGAAGTTTAAAATAAAAAATATGTATACTACAAAATGAACATTTCTATACTATTTGTATTATATATTAGTTTCAAATTTGATATTAGTTTTTTTTTTTATATATATAAATTTTATTTTTTATATAATTTAATGACTGATATCTAATATTATATAACAACATTTTGTATTATTATATTTATTATGTTAAGGTTGTGAGAATGATTATTATAATATATATTCTACTATATATATATTAATTATGAGGTGATTGTTATTTATATAATTAATAATTATTATATATTTATATTAAGTTATTAATATATATATTATATATCAGTATATTTATTAATTTTTATATATATATATTATATTATATAATATAGTATAGCGTTTATATATAATATATATATATTTAATTAATTATACTTATATAATTATATAGTATATATTAATATATATATGAATATATATTTATACTATTAATATAAATAATATTCACTATATGATATATTAATATATGAAATTCACTCATTATCTTTACGAGGTACAAATTAAGGTATAGCTATGAAAATGAGAAAATGGAAAAATAGTGTCACTTCATTTAAATTATAATAAAGAAAGTAAGAATTAAAATAAGATAGGGTAGGAGAGTGAATAATGATATACTTTATGTATGATACCTATGTTTCTGAGGTATATTCGAATCGTAGGTAGTATCAACATTTATATTAAATATATTAATAATGAGTATAGTATTACTCTAGTAGCTACTCAGTAGACAATCAATAGAAAATAGAGAACATTATTATAATTTATGTCCTTTATATAATTATATAATGTATACTAAATTAATAAGTTACCTTATATGTGTAAACACTAAGTTATTTATGGCTATAGTATTATATAGTACTACTATTAGTAAGAGAAGGGTACGTATATAATATATACGTCTTAAGTGATATTATGCTCTGATAAATAATATACTTGATTTATATAATATCGGTATAATACCAGTCTCGTCCATATTTCTCCCTTAACTACACTACCTAATCTACATATATCACTATATCCACTCATGACCACTCTATGACTATATAAGTTTGTTAACATTGCTAAGAAAAGTTTGTAACTTTAATAAAATATCTATATTTTTATAGAAAAGTTTTTATCATACGTATATGCAAATTATTAACTATATTATTTTTATCCTATTTAATTGATTATATTAATAAGAATTGATGGTTTATTAAATAATATTAGTTAGTATATTATTATTTATTTGATACTTAATTAAAAAAAAACTAGTATAATATATATATATATATTACGATTTCATACGTGATTCAATTTATTTTAAAAATGTTTCTATGTTTTTTTATAAATATATATAATTCATGTGGCTAAGGAATCAATTTATTTATATATATAATATAGGGGTATATAATTATATACGTATTAAATATAATTATAAATATATAATATATTAATATATATATATAAGTATATATATATATTAATATATATTATTATATAATATATATAATTAACTTTACTAATATATTATATAATATTATTTAATAAAAATATATAAATATATATATATTTATATATATATATAATTAATATATTATAATTATATATTATATAATTATATAATAATAAATTATGTATTATTAATATATTAATATTCTAATATAATATATTAATAAATAATATATATATAATATTATTATATATATATAATATTAATATATATATATAGTAATTAATATATATATGATATATATAATATAAATATGCTATATATATAATTAATACTATCATAATAAGCATTACTGTAATTAAGGGTAACTAAATTAAATAGGTATATATATATAATTGATAATATATATTATATATATATTATATGTAAAAAGAATTATTAATAAAACTTATACGGCTGACATTCAAAATATACCATCACTACGTCAGGGAATACGGGGGTGATATATAAATTGTGTATATATATTTATTTTATAAAGAATATAGTAATCATTATCTTATACAATACTTTATAAATAATATATTATGTATCATTCTAATTATAAATATATATTAGTATAATAATATTAGTATATCATTATATATTAAAGTAAATTTATTATTTATTTTAAGTTATAATATAAGTAATAATAATTATATATATATATATGATAATAATTAAAATATATAATTAATAATATTATCATAGTTATATATATAAACATAATATTATAATTTATATACAATAAAATAAATATAATGCATTTACAAATTAAATTTAATAAAGATAATATAATATATAAATAATTAATATATATAAATAATTAAATATAGATATATAAATATAATAATATAATTAATGATTAAAATTATTATACTTATTAAAATGTTATATATTGTTATATGTTATTATATAATTATATAGTTAAATAATTAAATAATAAATATTATAATAATATATAATAATAATATATATATAATATATATGATATAAATAATATAATATAATAATAATATATAATAATAATAAGAATAAATTAAATATTAAATAATCTAAGAATAATATATATAATTTATATTATAAAATAGATATAAATATTTATAATAATATTATAAAATAAATAATATAATTAATATATTTTATAATAAATTAAATTATATATAAATAATTAACATATAATTAATAATGATTAATTAAATAATTAAATTTAAATTGAATATATGCGAAGGAATTCTCTCCAAAATTAGATTATAAATATGATAATGAATAATATAGATATATAGATTAATATAAGATTATAATAATAAGATTAAAATTAGTAAAATGATTATATATATAATAATGAATTATATTAAATACTAATTAATTATGAATATAAGTATAATATATATAATGTATAATTAATATAATAATAATAATATAATTATATAAATTAATATAATTAATATAATAATATTATTAGATATAATAATATATATATATGTATATAAATAATAATTAAATTAAATAATAATTTACATAATAATATAATATAATATATATTAATATAATAATATATAAATATCATATTTTTATTATAATGATAATATAATGATAAATATATTAAAATAATATAATGTAATTAATATATAATATATAATTATTATATATAATCTATATAAAATATAATATAAATAAATTAAATAATAATAATTATAATAATAATATATATATAATTATTAATAATAATATTAAATTATATATTATAATATAATAATAATAATTAATAATTATATAATTAATTATAAAGATTAATAATATATATAAATATTTAAATATATAATTAATTAATATAATAAAATAATTAATAATAATATAATATATATATATATATATAATAAAATATATATTAATAGATATAAATATATATATAATAATAATAATATAAATATATATATATAAGAAATATAAATAATATAATATAATACTAATTATTAAAAGTATTATTATTATAAATTAAATAATAAGTATTATTTATATACTATAATTTATTATTTAATATCTTATTTAAATTATTAATCAATTATATAAATAGCAAAATAATTTAAATAATTATAGACAATACTTAAATATAATTACAAATAAATTTCTTATAATTTTTTACAGATTCTTTTATCATAAATTAATTTTTAATATATTACAATAATATATATATATTCAAATATATATATTATATATATAATATATTATATATATATATATATATATAATATTATTAATTATATATATATATATTATAGATATATATATATAAATATTATATATTATATAATTGAATATATAATATATAGTTTATATATATTATATATATTAATAACTATATATATATACTATATATATATATATATATATATATAATACTATTATATATTTTAATATTATAAATATATATATATATTTATATATTATTATATATAATATATTATTATATAATAATTAGAATTAAAAAAAATTATCGTCACTATATATATAGTATATATATACTATATATTATATAATAGTATATGATAATATTAATAACACTTTCTAATTATTTATATTGATTAATTATTATTATACTATTATTATTACTTATTATTGATATTATTATGTATTGATTATATTATTATTATATAATTATCATTATTATTATTTATGATTATTATTAATTTTATTTCATTATTATTGAATCTATAATATTATCCTTGTTACCAATATTATCATTGTTATGAATATAAAAAATTTTTTTTTATCATTATCATTGTTATGAATATGGTATCATTGTTTATTGAATTATCCTTAATTATTATTTAGAGCTATTAGTATTTTGCCATCCAATATTAATTCTAATGGGCGGGGGGACTGTTGGTTTAACATTTTGGAAAATGTTCTGAAAGTTGGAAGGTGTTTCGGTTACTTTAAAAAGTGATTTAATTGTAAGAGGTTGCTTCAATATTATCTAATATTATATGCTCTATAGATATATATATAATAATATGATATACTATATAATATATTATATATACTATATATATATAATATAATATATAATAATAATATAACGCCCAATCATATATATATAATATATTATGATATAATATATATATGCTTATATATATAATATATATTATATATCAACTCCAGGGAAAAACTCCAATTTCTTTGGAATTCTTTTCCTAAAAACAATGTGCCTTCATATATATATATATATAATAATATAATATATTAAAATATATATATAATATATAAGTATATATATATATAATGTATAGATATACTATATATATATATATATATAATCATTACTTATCAGGGCGTGAATGATACTTTACAAAAAAGCAGCTCAGGTTTTTGTGTTCATAACTTTATATTATCCAACGGGTATGGAAAGGTATCTCTCCAGGCTGGGAATTTTTTCTTAAATGTTCTTTATCTAAAGTTTTTTCCTTTGGTTGTTTGGTTTTTGCTTAATCTTAAACCCAAGGTTTTTAAAACTTAATTTATTGAACAAATTTGTAAGAGATTTGGATAATTGTTCAAAAAATTCTGACAGGATATCATCTGGATAACATTCAAGAAAAGGGTTTAAATATGCTAATAAAGCTATTTAATTAAATAGGAATACTAAAATAAATTATAAGTTTTAATTAATTACAACTGTTTTAATGATATAATTTGCCCTAAAGTAATTTCCCCAAACTGGGAGGTCAAAGACCCCCCAGGGAGCTGCGAAATGGTTTCTGAGAAACTCTGAAAGCTCATTTTTTCCCTCTATATAACAATATATATATATATTATATATATAATATAGTATAATCTATTATATATATTATATTATATTAATATATATTATATGTATATATATATATATAATATATAATATTATATAAATATTTTATATATATATAATATTTATTTTATTTATTGTGAAGGGAGGTTTTGCTGTTACCTGCTTTCTTTGGTACAGTAGGAATAAGAGAGGATTTTTCCAATGGCCCTGAAAGTTGGGAAAACCTCTCCTCAGAGTTTTATTAAGAAGTTTGAGAACAGGCAATATATATATGTATACTATATATATATATATATTACATATATCATATATATTATATTTATTATATACTATATATAATATATAAACTTATATATATATATATATTAATTGATATATAATATATGATATATAATATATATCATATAATATTATATATATAATATATAATATATATATATATATATATTATATATAATATATACCCTCATGGCGGGTTTTCTGTGTCGGTGCTTTCGTTCCGGCCTCTTGCTGTTTGGTGGTGCCGCTGCTAATTATAAATTAAGAACTCCAATCTTAGAATTGTGTGATGTGAATTGATGATAAAAACTAAAGACGCAAAGGAAAAACGAATAAGAAAAAAATATCTCGAAAAAAACTTGATGTATATATATAATAATATAAATATATATAACTATATATATATATACTAATATATATTTATATATAGATATATTATATATATATAACTATTATACCTATAAATATATAATATATATATATAGTAAGTATATAATATATACTATATATATATATATAGTTATAATATATATATATATATATATATATATAATATATATATATATATATATATAATAATATAGTATATATTTATATATATATATATAGTATATAGTAAAATATATATATATATATAGTATATATATAGTATATATAATATATATATATAATATAATAATTAAAAATAAGTATTATTAAATTTAAAAATATATATATATATAACTATATTATATATATATTAATTATTCTGGTCTAAGGCAGGATTTCATTTAGGGGGGCAAAGTTGAGTGATATATATAATATATAATAATGATATAATATATAATATATATAGTATATATATATTATATATATATATATATATATAATAATATATATATATATCATATTATTATATACTATAATAATATATATATATATATATATTATTACATATATAAAATTATGCTTCAAAATTGCTGTAATATATTTCTGCAATTGTTTTTTAAATGTGTTTGTCTGCAGCTGAAATATAACGGGTAACGCCTGTCCTGAGATGAGTTTAAAGCAGCTTTGGCAGCCACCAAAGTGCATCGGACATAACTGAAAGTTTCTAGCGGAGAATAAGGGTCAGACAGAATCCAAGCTTTTATAAAGCATCAAAGCTAGTTTGACTTTAAGCCTAATATGAAAGAAACATTAAACTTTACGGAAAAATATAATATAATATGTTAGTAT
>JABUQX010119682.1:22500-27500 GCA_015478945.1 Trachelipus rathkii | reverse complement strand
TGTCTTTTGAAAAGAGCGAAGATACATTTGGATAAGAGTCAATAGGAATACCAACTCAACAGATTGATGTAGAAATCGAGGAGAGTTTGTAGTTTGCTGTGAGTGAGAGTTGTGAGGGTTGTGGTTTGATTGGAGGGAAAATCACTTGGAATCACTTATCTTAACATATGGCAGTAGGACCAAGATTAAACAACAAGGGTAGTAGTGTAAAAACGTTCTGGAGGAGATTCAGAATCTCCAATTTCTTTAAAGCATATTTGGAGAGAGGAACAATATGGTACTCCTTTTTTTTTTTTTTGTGTTTTTTTCTCTTCAAGAAACTCATGCGTTTTAATTTAGTGTAACTTTCCAAGGATTTTAACAAATATTTAAAATGGTTGAAACTTGTTGGCATTTGTCGTGAACTGACTGGCTAATCTTAAAAAGATTGATGCAAGGATTGAGCATTTGTGGCATTAAAAACAGTCGTTTGGTATCGCTGTTCAGGTATATAAAAACGGTTCCACTGTTACTCTCCTAATGCAGAGAAAAGTGTATAAACCCGAGGTGTTTGTTTTTTTTAGTAATGTTTTTTTTTTATTCTATGTCTCCTTTTTTTTTTTTTTTGTTTTATTTCCTAATTTGTTATCAATTTTTTCTAATTCTTTTTCTCCTTTTGTGTAAGTCTTTGCAATAACAAAACCTCCACCGAAAAATCTGAGACAGAGTTGAGACAAGAGAAAGATTTCATCTGACGAGACATCCTTTTCTTTATGAAGAGTCACCGAGTAATCTGAATTATGAGTAAAAGGACAAAGATTTCTTTCAATTATATGACAAAATATTTTAGACAGAACTGAAGTAGGTGATAAATGGAGAATTGGAACTGAGTTTTCCTTTTCTTCTAAGAAAGAGAGAATAATGAGACAAATTCCAGTCCACAAAATGGTAGCAATCCGATTGGAAAAAATGTGATAACAGTTTGTCAAGTACGCAGGTAGGAGTTATAGTCTCAGAAGTAATATACCTTCCTTGTTTTGAGAAAAAAAATGGTTTAGAATTATGAACTTACAGGAGTAAAATCTTTTGCAATATATATATTTTCTCTTCTCTTTTTCTTCTTTCTCTCTCGTCTCTCTCTTTCTCTCTCTCTAATATTATTATAATTATCATATATATTTTATACTTTTATATATATATTTATTTATATATATAATATGTATATTATTATTATATATATATATTTATCTTAATATATATTTATATATATATATTTATATATCATATTATTAGGTTTCTGTATTATATTTTATATTTTATATTAATTTTGGTTTGCAAAAATATTGAATATATATTATTTTGTTTTGTAAATTTTCTGCTTCTTTAATACTGTCATTTAATAGAAATATTTTGGTTAACAAATTTTTACTTTTTTTATCAACATTAGTATTTTTGGTAAATTTTAAAGTAAAATATTTTGATTTTGAATTTTTCTCTTTTAGGAGTACATAATTTATATTAATAAAGAATATTCATTCATTCAATCACATAAATACGCTCAAAATATTATCAGGTTATTAATATATTTTGCCTTTTTATATATATTATATGTATTATTTTTAATATATTATTATTTTTTTATTAATTATTTATTATATTTATTATTATATTTATATATATATATAATAGTTAATATTATATTATTTTATTATTTGTTATATAATATATATTTGATTTTATTATATTTTTTTTTATTTTTTATATATATATTATTATATATTATTTTTATTATTATATTTTATATATATATATATTTTTTTTATATTTATTATTTTTATATGATTTATATTATATATATGTATTTATAATATATATATTTATTTAATTTTTTTTTTATTATTATATTATTATATTATTATTATTATATATGTATATATATATACTATTATATTATTATTATATATATTATATATATTTTTATATTATAGTAGATGAGAGGAGAGTAAGAGGAGACTAGACAGACAGACAGACAGTCAGACAGAAATTGTGGCTTCCCTTTCATCATGATTTCGCTATTACATTGGACTCTGCTCTACTGAATTTTTTTTCTTTTATTTCTCAGTTGTTTTCCTCGTAAACGTTTGTTGAACCTTTTTAATTTCGCAACCCCCTTTATATAATATCAAAGTAAACTGAAATTCCCTGTGTTACTGTTTTCTCTTCACCTTGAACTCCTTGGTGTTGGCCGAGGAACAATTTGAAATTCGCCTCCACCACCGCCACATTTGCATACAGATTGGAAAGAGGACAGAGAAACACATTAAATATAGATTTTTCATAATTTAATAATTTAATTCTTAATATTTAATTAACTTAATATTCAATGAATGGTTATATTTGCATCAGGGCAACAATTAAGCATCAATATATGCGGTTGAGTGCTTGCTAAGGTCAACCTCATGTTGTTTCATCATATATTCTGTTCCCTGTCTTTGTTTTGGTATCATCTGAAGCATAGAAAACCCATTCTCGCAAGGGTATGTAGAGGCAATTGGAAGTAAAACTCTAAAGTCAAGCATGGTGCCATTTGTATGCGACTTATACATAGCACACCAGAACTGTGTAAATTATTTTTAATAAATCAAATCTCTTGCCGAGGAATCATTTCGCATGTCCAATTATTCATCCTGTACTTCATCGAAAATGATGGCTACATTCAGGAATTAAAGAATGGTTACGAACCAGAGCAGCTTTTTTTTTCAAGGAATTCTAGGTTTCCAGTAATCTTCTCGTTCAAATTCTCATCCAGTTCACTTTCAGATTCCTCTAGAACACAGTTCCAGTTTTTAAATATCATAATATGTTACCAAGATTTACTTTCCAATGCCGATTTTGCAGCTTGCATACAAATGCCTGATGATTGTCCTGCTATTGGATAATATGAGTTTCCTTTCCCAGAAGTTTCAGGCATAGCTTTTTTAGTTTGTCTACCATGTGCCAAGTAAGCAACTCCTTTCATCTAAGCTTCATCATTAAGTAAGCCACAAAGTCATGTTTCCCATGAACTTCCAAGAACATAATAATTTCGTATTTTAACAAAAAGATACCATTGACATTTCCTTTCTACAACCAACGTACAACTGCAGTGTAGAAAAGAAAAGTTCCGTGACCAGAATTCATTTCTTTACAGAGTTCTTTAAACAGACGATTGGTGAAGGCTCCAGGTACTTAACCACCATACTCATTACTACATAACATCCACCGAAGAAGTCTGGAACTCTCCCCCCCCCTTTTCCTTTTTTTTTTTATTTATTTTTTTTTACTTCCTTCAAATTGTACACTTTTAAACGTTGTTTATCAATTGACGGAGGCCTTTAAAATTTGAATAGGAAATTGACATTCCCAATTCTGGTGGATCAAATTTAGGTATCTGACCTTTTCCACAATATATATATATATATATATATATATATATATATATGTATATATATGTATATATATATATATATATATATATATATATATATATACCTTTTCCACAATATATATATCTATATATATATATGTGGAAGCCAATAATAAGTTTAATATATAATATTAAGTATGTAATAAAATGGAGGATAAAAAAAAGTAAAACAATTCAAACGAAGTTGAAAAAATGAAGAAGTCTTCATCTTCTTCAACTTCATCTTCTTCTTTTCTTCTTCTTTCCTTCTTCATCTTCTTCATATTCTTTTCTTCCTCATCTTCTTTCCTTCCTCTTTACTTCTTCATCTTCTTCTTCTTCTTTTCCAAAATTTAATAAATGAATCTCTAAATTGATTTTCCCTATAATTCAATAACGCCACTATTTATTCTTTTAATACAATTGCTACTACTACTACTACCACCAATAATTATAAATAATAATAATAATAATAATAATAATAATAATATATTAATAATAATAATAATAATAATAATAATAATAATAATAATAATAATAATAATAATAATAATAATAATAATAATAATAATAATAATAATAATAATGAGTAATAATAATAATAATAATAATAATAATAATAATAATAATAATAATAATAATAATAATAATAATAATAATAATAATAATAATAATAATAATAATAATAATAATAATAATAATAATAATAATAATAATAATAATATTAATAATAATAATAATAATAATAATAATAATAATAATAATAATAATAATAATAATAATAATAATAATAATAATAATAATAATAATAATAATAATAATAATAATAATAATAATAATAATCGTGACGAGCGACAATAATAAAAATGATTATTATTAATTATTCTTGAAGCATAAATGATAATTGCTATACGGTATAAAAATAATAATAACCACGAAAAATCATAGCTATAAAGATATTGATAATAATAGCAATAATGATAATATAGAAATGTTGAATTTAAATAGATGACATTAATAATAATAATAATAATAATAATAATAATAATAATAATAATAATAATAATAATAATAATAATAATAATAATAATAATAATAATAATAATATAATAGTTATTATAATATTTAATTATAATAACAATAATTATAATACTAATATAATAATAATAATAATAATATGTAATAATAATATAATATATAATTTAATATAAAATAATTAATAATAATAATAATAATAATAATAATAATAATAATAATAATAATAATAATAATATTTAATTATAATAATAATAATAATAATAATAATAATAATAATAATAATAATAATAATAATAATAATAATAATAATAATAATAATAAAATGAAAATAATAATAATAATAATAATAATAATAATAATAATAATAATAATAATAATAATAATAATAATAATAATAATAATAATAATAATAATAATAATAATAATAATAATAATAACAAAATTATCATTATCATTTTGATAATAAAACGTATGGAAAGTAAGGATGTGCTCTTTATGTCTTTAAATATAAGTATTTTATATTCTTACAAAAAGACCC
>JABUQX010119682.1:12500-17500 GCA_015478945.1 Trachelipus rathkii | reverse complement strand
CGATTGGCCATAAAAAATTTACAAAATTCTCTTCTGATTTGATTTACAAATATTTTAACATATATATATATATATATATATATATATATATATATTTATGTATATATTTATTATATATATATATATATATATATATATATATATATATATATATATATATATATATATATATACTATATATATATATATATATACACTATATTAGAGGTGAAACGAATATATTTTTTACATTCACGAAGACAAATATTATTAAACCCATTCTTCTTATCAATCTTCAACATAAATATTAGATGTCTTTAAGTTAACTATCCTATATATTGCACCAACATCTTATACCTGAAAATGGAAGGTCGTCTAATGCAATTATCTCGGCTATTTTGAGATCTACTCTTATGGTTGCTGCCTCATTAGCATTCCACCAGTATTTCTTTCTCAAAAGCTTTATTTCTGAGTTGCTTGCTTTGCTTTAAGAGGCGTTGGTGATGCCTTCGCTTTCGATTTTCCTTTTAATCCTTCTTTTCAAACATTCATTGAACTGTTTATCTGTTTAATTTTGAGAATGGTTTCTGTGAGACTTGATGTAACTCCCCTTTTCGGAATCATTCATGCTACAAAGTTGTACATAGCCTTTTCATAAGGATGTGATATCTCGATAGTCCCAGACCAAAGCCTAGATGTATTTGCCATTATTATAATTATTCTGGTTGGATGAGCAACAATTATTTCACCGATAACCTCACTACACTAAAGCTATAATATAAATAAATGCGTTAAGCAGAGTGTAACTGACGCGATATTAAATATCCTAGGTGTAACTCTAGTATTAACGTGTGGCAAATGATTTTTGCGATAATTTAAAATATTCTACGTTTTTTATTCGGATATAAATTTTCGAATACGAATAATAAAAATATGAGAATATTCGCGATACAAATATTCGGTCCATCTAAAATATATATATATATATATATATAATATATATATATATATATATATATATATATATATATATATATATATATATATATATATATATATATATATATATATATATATATATATATATATATCTATATTTATAATATATATAACAATAATAATAATAATAATAATAATAATAATAATAATAATAATAATAATAATAATAATAATAATAATAATAATAATAATAATAATTTCTCTAATTCAGTTGAGAATGGAGTAAAACATCTCTGGCGACATTAAAATTAACATTCGGAAAACTTTTTGAAGTAATGTAAGGTATTCTTCTCCATCGATTTCTTTTGAATCAAACAACGTTTACGTATTCTACTTTTCAGTTAAGGGGTAAAATATTTATTAAAGGAATTTCGAAAAAAAAATCATCAACGTTATCCATCTTGTGGATACCGCAACACAATCAATTTAATAATAATATTAAGTCCGAATACGAATTTACCACAAAAATTCATTCTGACAAACAGGTAAGACGAATTGGTAAAAAAAGTTCATCCGATTAGGAAGCTCATCTACTATCCTTACTCTTTTGCTAAGTTTCCAAGTGCTTAAGTTTAAGTACTTATTGCATAAGAGCGTTTTGTTTTAATTTTTTCTTAAACATTTATTTATAATTTTAGCTTATTAATCATCCGTCAGGGTATAAGCATTCCCTCTTTTAAGATTTAAAGCCAATACCCTGTTTGGGTTTACAAATTTGTCTTCTATTTTTTTTTTTGGGATGATAATCTGTTAATACAAACAATGTAATTCTTATTGCATAAAGGGTTTTAAGAATAGTTTAGAGATGATAGCAATTAAAACTTTTATGTCGCCTATTAAGTTATGCGCAAAGTACTTTTCCTAATTTGTGTAAGATAAAGGAATTGGTGTGTGTTCTGAACAAAGATTCCTTAGGGAAGAGATGATTAAAGTTCCTGAAGTCATTGGCAATGAATGATATGAATGTTCTATTCATTAGTTCACAGTATAGACTGTCAATATATCACAGAAACAAAAAAATGTTTCCTCCAAATGTCAAATGTAACAACAAAGAGAGAAGTGATTAATTTTAGGAATGATTTGTATTAGGTGATTGGAAGTACGTACGTCACAATTAGGCTTTCGGGAAGTTAAATCAATATACGATCAATTTGTGGTCACTTTTAAGTTTTGGGTTTCTTTTTAATAAACTCTGCTTCGTGATAACAAATATAAGGAACATGTTGTAGTATGAGTTGTGAAAGCAAGTCAATATATATATATATATATATATATATATATATATATATATATATATATATATATATATATATATATATATATATATATATATATATATATATATATATATATATATATATATACTATATATATATATATATATATATATATATATATATATATATATATATATCGATTAGTTTTATATACATTGTTTAATTTTAACTAACGCTTAATTTAAAATATTTTGGTAATTTACTTTCTTTAGCATCGCCTGTCTAGAATCTAGATAGTCTTAAATGGCATCTTCTTCCTTATAATTTTATATTTTCACTATTTTCTTCTGCTCTTAAGAATTTTAAACTTATTTCAGAAATACAATAGTATTACTTATAAGTTATTATAGAAAATAAGAAAACTGCAAATGTTTCGAATGCAAAAACTGTGAAACTTGCTCTGCAGGTGGTTTACCTATTTATATAAGGATTTAGGACGTTCAACTGCTAATAAAAGAACACTACGACAATAATTATTCATTATACGCATGTGCATATTGGACCAGTTACGAATGTGAAAAAAAAATCTACAATAAGTCAATAACCATACTCACTACGCTGGAAATGATATATATATATATATATATATATATATATATATATATATATATATATATATATATATATATATATATATATATATATATATATATATATATATATATATATATATAATATATATATATATATATATATATATATATATATATATATATATATATATATATATATATATATATATATATATATATATATATACTTATATATATATATATATATATATATATATATATATATATATATATATATATATATATATATATATATATATATATATATATATATATATATATATATATATATATATATCATACAGTATTAATGCTCGTTCTAATTACTAGCGAAGGATCTGTAAACGAAGGAACTTGGAAAAATTAACAATTTAAGATAGAATTGTTAATCTTACTTCTCCCTGAAACGAAATTCATAAACTTTTAATATTGGAGAATGAGGTAGATTATACATACCTCATACCAATGGAAGTAGAGACAAAAGCCTCAAGCCATCCTCGTGACATACATGCAAATAGCCAGCAAGCTATTATATCATTTAAAATTTCGTAGCTCTATCAAAATTGCAATTAAATAATTTATAACTAGTTATTTTAATAACCTTAACATAAATGCTAATATATATATATATATATATATATATATATATATATATATATATATATATATATATATATATATATATATATATATATATATATATATATATAAAATCATGTATGGAGAAAATGGTAATTGTTGAGTTTAGCGCAATGTGACGGGATGTCGATTTATTGTATTGTCGGAAAATCAATTTTTTTTTCTACACATCGTTTGATGACGTAACATCAATGCCATATTAATGTGCTTTTGGTTTAGGCCTAAAAGCTGTTGGGTTATGATACAAGATTTGTTAAGTAGACGCGAATTTACTGGTAATATACCTCTTAAATCTTACAACAACCTAAACTTAATGGGTTCTAAACCGAATTCCAACCTAAAAAAAAATTATGAATTTCATAATTTTCTCATTTAGCATCGTTATAGGTTATCAACCGATTTATCCTTTAAAAAAATCGATGTTTTTACGTATGCTAAACTACCGAGAAAATGGCATGGGTGCATGTAAAGCACTTTATGCGATTTCTGGTATACATCTGTTAAAAACTTTTAAACAATGCCTCTAAGAAGGTTGTGTATATTTATGTAAACTAAGTTTCATTTATAAGATCATGCAAACGGTTTGTAATTGTATTTGCAGGTAAGCTAACCAATCAGAGTGTAGCTCATTAAACCGTCAATTTTTCCCGAAAAACCAAAGCCGGGAGAAAATGTAACAGGGCCAATCTAAAACACCAACTTTGACTAAGGAAGACAGGCACTGACCCTTGCTTCCGAGAATTATATAGGATTGATCTTAACACTAGTGCTGATTTTCATACTAGAGTGACTTAATAATCTAAGTTGATAGAATTCTTCTTTTGGTCTATACCTTTCTGTGCACTCGCCTACAAATGATCATAATATAGTAATCTTAAATAATAAAAACTCCAATTATAGAAAATTTATTGTAATAAGTTTCTTAATTAATGAAGAAATAATATGAATTCGGGCCAATACAAAATCATTAATTTTATGAAGGTAAATCATAAAACCTATTAAAAAATTAATTATCCTTTTTGTTGGTGATCCGAATACAGTGATGTTAATAAAGAATAAAAAGAAGAGGCTTTCTTTACATCACCCCTTTTATATCAGTATGAGCCTAGGTGATTAAAATTAATTGTGTCATAACAATTAAGTCTCATCTCAGCGCTACACACACACGCTTGCCACACACACCAATACCTTTACTTATACATACAGCATACATACATACACATACATACATACATTATATATATTAAAAAATCATAGAGGAAAGTTATACGAATGAGGATAAATCAGTGTAGATATTCATCAGAGGACGATTACAAGCAGAAGAAAGAGTGATTATGGCCACTCAAGACCGAACAATCAGAACAAGATGGAGCAGAAAACATGTAGAAAGAGCATATCAGCGACAAATGTACAGTGTGTGTGACCAGGGCACAGAATTTGTTCCTCACATTTTAGCAAAATGTCAGATTCTGCCAAATAGACATTTATATACTGAAAGACATAACACAATTTGCCGATTAATCAATTCATTTTA
>JABUQX010119682.1:0-5000 GCA_015478945.1 Trachelipus rathkii | reverse complement strand
CAAACCCTGCCCCCTTAACCTTCTACACACAATCTAAATGTTCTTATGTTTATCCTTTCATCTACGTTACCCCTGTTGCTAGACCATCTAAGCCCCTTGATTTACTCCTCCCACAAACCTCCATGTTTCTATCCATACCCTTCCTCATAATTTCATTTCTAACTGATAACTCTGAAGTCATTTTCATTCCCCAGATGTGGGCACTGAAACCTTTCGTATCCAATATTATTTGGAAGTGGAACTCCCCCTCATTCAGATTTCTGGAAGTGGCTGTTTGATGGGCTCGTATTTAAAGATCAGCACGGTGCCGTAGTGACGTCGCTAAGGTCATGCCTTTCCTAGTCGGAATTCGAAGTGGCCGATTGGATGGCAGCATCATCGGAAGCGCCGAAATACTGTGGGTTCTGATACAGTGACCGCTTCCCAAACTCACTTCGAGTTTCCCTTGAGCTTGGTATTCGGAAGTGGCCGAAGCTCGCCCCCATTCATACGGAAGTCGCCGTAGTTTGGGGCCCCATTTAAAAGAAGGTAGTTACTGTCTGTCGCCTAGGCCTCAGCCTTGGTCGGAAGTGGCTGCAGATTCCGACGGCAGTAATGCTTCTCCTGGAAGTCTCCAGAGATACTGTTCCTATTTTTAGAAATGCCCTTAAGCTTGATCTTTCCTGTACCAATTCTTTTCCCAGTTAGGTATACCTCTATGACTGAAGATTTGTGCTACCGATTCAACACGCTGGCTCCGAAGTCACAGCTCACTTTCTCAATCAAGTCACGCGTCACGCTACTCCAAGATTATTGTGCCATTAAAAGTTAACCACGCTTCCGATTTGTGTCAAATAAAGAATCTAATTTTAAATATCATTAAGGAAAAAGTTTTCTTTTCCTGTCACCTGAAGATTAAGTCTTAACAAGTTAAAATTCATGGGTTGAGATATATATAGTTATATATATAATATAT
The DNA here is from genome assembly GCA_015478945.1 of Trachelipus rathkii. Lineage (NCBI taxonomy): Eukaryota > Metazoa > Arthropoda > Malacostraca > Isopoda > Trachelipodidae > Trachelipus > Trachelipus rathkii. Next base: position 4,045 of record JABUQX010119682.1, on the reverse strand, counting down.
GTTATATGCATATATATATATGTTGGGTTAAGGTTATATAGTTATAGCAGTACCATAAAATGACATTAATTTCTATAAATTAGGTTATATATATATTATATATTTATATATATATATATATATATATATTTCATCGTATGGTATCTAATCTATTATCGTATGTGGAGGCCGCCATATTGGATTGGGATATATAGATAGACCGATATATTGATATACGAAATATCGATCGCCATTCAATATATCAATATCCGAAAATTATTATTATACAGTGAAATAGTAAATTCATCAGCAAGTACGGATCAGGGTTACTGGGGCGGATCCCCCTAGTAGACAAATGTTCATTTGCCATGCATTTAAATGAATTGCACAAGAAAATTTATTTATTAATATTTCGATATATCGATATTAAATATATCGATATTCCCTATATCCATATATCATAACTCTATCATCAATGTAAGGCCAAACTTCAAGAACAGGGTACAGATAAGTTTTTAGTTTTTTGATATTTTATTGTATTAATCTAGCCTTCCGCTTTTTTTTTAAAGTAAAAATAAAATAAATTTCAACGAATAAATAAACAACATAAAAGTTTATAAAACTAACGAAATTTATTAATTAATAAATTAATACATAATTAAATTTTCGATAAAAAATTTAAAACCTCGAAAAAAATATAAGACAAAAAAATAAATAAAAAATAAATAAAAAAAAATTAACCTAAAGAGCAATAAATTGAAAAAGATGTCACAAACTTTTCAAAGAAGAAGAAAAAATCACGAGCCAATAAATCAAGACAAAATAAAAAAGAAAAAAAAAACAAAACAAAAAACAAAAAGCAAAAAAGAAGAAAGTGAGAATCAAAAATGACCAAAAAAATTTTTTTTAAAATGAGAAACAAATAATGAACAATTTTAGAAAAAAAAATTAAAAAAGAAAATAAAGTTGAAAGTGATTTTAAAAAAATGTTAAAGATTTTCAATTAGATCCTTTCAAAAAAAATCTTTTTAAAAAGTTCTAGAGAAAAACTTTCAAAATTAGGAAAAAATCTTTTCACTTTTGCAAGATCAATCACAAAACCTGGATTGGTAGGATCAATATCAATAAAAATATAGAAATCAAATGACACTATATAGGCAGTATTGATACCGAAGTAACGTAGAAGTGACATGATAATATCGATTGCGAAGTAACATATAATTGATACCGTTTGCAGTGTCTGTACAGACGGAATCGAGTCGAAATGAGTCGGTAATTTTGAAAAGGGTGGAGTCTGAGTCGGAGTCGGAGTCGGTAATTTTGAAAAGGGTGGAGTCGGAGTCGGAGTCGGTAATTTTCAAGAGGTCGGAGTCAGAGTCGGAAAGTCGAGTAACTTCAAGATAGTAGAGTTTAGAGTAAGAAAATCTGACAAAGTTATGAATTGTGACTCTGTGAGTGACTTCAATCGCTTCATACAAGTTCACTCACTTGCGACTTCCACATCACAAAATGCAATTGCAAACTTCGAAGTTTTTTTAACCTGCACCTTATGTTTCAATTTGGGTTATATTCTAATGAATTCAACCTTCAACTTTATACCATCTATATTTAAGATGCTGAAGAAACAAAAAACTCAAGGTGAAGAGAAATTTCTCTCATTGACAATGCAGTATTCTGATATGCCTGTAAATGCTGTTTATATTAATTCCTATCTACAGGGTGGGTAAGCTTAAATGAAGATCAACAAACAAAGCCAATCTGCCCTTGTAAATCTGGGAGGATGTGGAGAGAATTGCGAATAAGAAGTTAAAAGAATAAACTGAACATATTGTAGTGATGAAACTAGACAACTATCCCCATTACTACATTCTCAAGTCATTTTCAGAGAGCTCAGAAGATGAGTATGAAAAAGCTTCTAGATATTGAAGTGTTTAGTAGAAAGCTTCGATTGGTTCAGTTGAAAAGGTCAAGGCTCTTCCTCATCCTTTCATTATTCATAACTAAAAATTTCTCTGCTGCACTGGAAGAAGTTGAAAATTTGATATAACTTAAAAACTTAAATTAGAAGAGGCCATGACGATAAGTATCTAGACATTGTACAAGAAGCTGCAAATTGTTGTTACTGATCTACATCCAAAGCAAGAAGGTTGAACGGCTTTTTCAATTCTTAGCATTTCTGCAAAATCAGACCCGGCAGAAAATGAAGGAGGACCCGGTAGATGCTATTCTATTTCTTAAAGAACTATCTATTCATTGAGTACATGACACCAGATGTAAGTTCATGCAACTAATGAAGTAGTTTATATATATATATATATATATATATATAGTATATATAGCAAAGATATATATATATATATATAAGGTATATATATATATATAGTATAGTTAGCATATATATATATATATATATATATATAGTATATATATATATATTATATATATATATATATATATATATATATATATATATATATATTGTACGTATCTGCAAATACTGAAAATATGTATATAGACAGAAGGAACTACTTAGAGAATTTTGTTAATAATTTAGAAAGAGAGTCACTATTTAATATAATTTACTTAAGTAATAAAATTTCCATTTCTTTTTCTGAAACCTCATCAGGTGCTGATTGTTGTAAGACTAAAATTAAATTTAATATTAACAATAGAAATTTAAAAAGTAATTTATATTTTAGATTTAAGATTTCTATAGAAATTAGTGGTGTTCAAAATGCTATTCAGAGTGGGATTGATATTGATTTCACCTTTTTGTCTATTATAATTATTGGTGTTTAGTATGTAGTAAGATTGAGCAATTTTCTTTCCGTGTAATTTTTTTGAATGTATGAGAGGGTCATGTTGTAATGTCAATAGCATGGTTAGTATGGTTATGTGTGGCATGTAATGTGAGGTAAGAATTTTGGTTGTCAGTGGTAAGGTCATGTTTGTGTTGGTACAGTCTACGGTTAAAGTCATGTGTTTCTTTGATGTATAAGGAGTTACAATGAAGGCAAGGGATTTTATAAAGGGATTTTTAGTGGGTCGATTTATGTTGGGTCTAAAAGTAGCTTTAAGGGGTAGATTTCCTGAAGAGGTGAGTTTAATATTATTGGGTAAGATGTATTTTAATTATTTAAGAGGAATGTTAGGTAAGGGGAAGAAAGAGTTCTTATCAGAGGGGTTTTAATTGTGAGGTTGATAATAGGATTTTTTTGCTTGTTTAAGGCACGTTGTAGAGATGTAAATGAGGGTAAGAAAAAGCTTTGCTAAAAATAGAGAAAAGGTAGTTTAATTTCTAGTAGAAAAGAAGGAGGAGAGCATATTCTTAGAGCTCTGAGAAATAAGGGAAGAAAGTGTTCCTATTTTTGTTTTTAAGGAATGGGATGAAACCAATGGCAAACTTAAGAAGTAGGGGTTTTGCGGTAACAGAGAATTGGAGGGGGTAGAGTTGTTATTGGACCAGGTTATAAGAACATCAAGGAATGGTAAGGAATTATTTTTAGAAGTTCAACAGTGAATTTAATGTTAGGTTAATAGTGTTGGAGGGAAAATCAAGCATATTATGGATTAAGGTTAGTTGTGAAATAGATGCAAAAATGTCATCCACATATATGTACCAAGTAATATTAGTGAGAATGTGGTTGGGGAATATATAATAAATTTCAAGAAGCTCCATGAAAATATTACTTTGGACAGGAGAAAGGGGAGAACCCATACTAAGTCCGGAATTTTGTCAGAAAAGTGTTATATTAAATTCGGGAAAGCAGTTCTTAGGTGTTAGATTTAATTGTTTCAAAGTATAAATATTTATGCTTTCCTCAAATTAATAACAAAATTCTATAAAGGTTATATATATATAAAGAAGATATATAAGAGTTATTAGATATATATATACATAGTGGTAAATATATATATATATATATATATATATAAGGTTATATATAAGATATATATTTATATATATATATATATATATATATATATTGAAGCGGCGCACGAAAATATGAAAGTTTTCACGATAAATGCGAAAACGGTTCAAATTATTTGAACGTAGCGCATACTG
>JABUQX010119681.1:10000-20000 GCA_015478945.1 Trachelipus rathkii | reverse complement strand
GCAAGAAAAACAGACCAATTTTTTGTAATTTAAAGTTCGATAATTCTTTCAGCTGGGTTTAAAAGTAATTACAATTTCACTTCTTTATTTTACAAGCAACTAATATACGTTATTAAATATTATTAAATATTATTTTTTATTATTATTATACAACACAAGCATAAATATTATTAAATAAATAAATGTAAATTACTATTAGTAAATAAATGAATAGAATATACAAGTATACAAGTACCATATATTGGAATACTTAAATTTTATAAAGGTTTCCTTCTTCAATTTAGCGTAAACGTCAAAAATCTTGCTAACTCATTTATGCATCGATCGTCAAACCATCATCAATATGTGAATAGTATTTTCTCAATTCTTGATAGGATAGCCATTGCAGTCGAACTTATTGGGTTTTATTTGTTTAGTTTTTCTAAAGAAAGTCACTTTCGAAACAAGATGACAATTTCCTCACAAAATGGAACATTTAAGATTTTATAAATCTTGCAGCTTAAATATCAAATCACAATTTTAATGCAAATGTTTTTTCCAAAGTTATAAGTTTAAACAAACAATTTAATTCATCAAATAATTCGACCAATTTCTGGGGGAAAGATTTAAAAGAGGTTAACACACAATATCAAAATATATATCACACTATATTTGTAAAAACTAAAATTACAGAATCGTAACAATTTTAAATAAAGCAAGCCAAAATGACATAACTATCGTAACTTTTACAACTAACATCTATATTTAATAAACTTTTTTCATTTATCATGAGAGTAGTTTGTTAAGCAAAGATTTCTTTTTATAACAATGATATTTCAAACTGGTACAACTTCCCCCCCTTAAGAAAAATAATAAAAATTTCGAGAAATGAACATTTTTATCTATAAATAATATGTACAAAAAACACAGACCTTGTTTATTTTACCTGACCAGGAAGTTCACTTACAACAATTCCTAATTCTTTAGCTTTATTTCTGGTTAATCTGCCTGGATGGAAGTTGTGAGAGGATGAAAATTGTTTACATATCTGTGAGTCTGCTCTTAACCTTCGTTGTTCTGGGAGAGGCGGAATATTTGTAAGATTCTCCGACAAAATAGTCATTTCTGTGTCTTGAATATTTTTCAAAGCTGACCTAGTTGAAGAGATATTGCTGACTGACAGTTCATCACAAAGATGCAGAAATTCTGCAACGGCAGAGTTTTTCTCTTCAGCTCGTAATTGCAAAATATTTATTTGAAATTCAGTTAAATCTAGCATTATGCTACATAAGTTGGTAAAATCTAACTGCTCTAAAAAATTAGAAAACTTAAGTTTTTGTTCTATATTTAGGATCTGTGTCATATTCAGTTTTATTTTCCTGGTTATTTCTGAACTAGTTTCATTCTTTATATGTTCCAAGTTAAGCAGTAAGGTTTATTTTGTTTTCACTAGAAAAATATTTTGATGTATTTTTGAGATATCTTCAATCGGAACTCTGATAGACTGGAGTGTGGATAAATGTTCTGGAGTTTCTGTATAACTTAGAGCTATTGGACTTATGTCTGGAGTAACAAGTCTCAAATCTGGAGCAAGAAACAGTTCATAATAATCGGGTTCTTTTTCAATTTCCAATTCCTCTTCGGGTTCTTCATACTGTAATGGAACTTTTACTGTTGCTTCTTTTCCGAAAATTTCGGCAATAAAATCAGAATAATATGTTTTGAATAATGCAGAAGTTTTCAAATATTCCGGGGTCGTTTTCCACGGCCGTAAGTAGTGATAATGCACTTGTATTACTTTTCCATCCATACAGGATTTTATTTCGTGTCCCCGGACCCAGAATTTGAAATCTGTTCTGGGTATCAAAATTCTATCACTCACATCATGTTTAGTATTCAAAATATATACAGCAGGGGACATGTTTAATTCAGAATGATGAGTGTTGTTGTAAATTGAAATTACTTTCGGAAGATGCTCATCCCAACTTTTAGGGTCCACAACTGTGCTTCTCAACAAATCAGAAATAGTTTTATTTGCACGTTCACAGCATCCATTTCCCCAAGCTGTATAACTGCTCGTAAAAAGATGTTTCACATTGTATTCTGATAATAGTTCTTCGACTCTACCCGTAAATTCTAATCCCCGGTCAGTCAGAACAGCATTAGGGATTTTTAGTAATGTAGGTAAAAGTCTTTTCAAAGCAAGAGCTATAGTTTCTGATTTTTTGTTTCTTACTGGTATAGCGTGAAGGAATTTACTGTTATGATCTATTACAGTCAACAAATATGAATTACAAGATTTTGATAAGGGTAGCTGGAGCAAATCAAGAGCAACCAACTCATACGGTTGACGAGTTTGGATCTTAATAATAGGGGGATGGGGTTTACGACTTTTTATCTTATTCAACTGGCAGATAGGACAGGTTGTACTTACATCACTTACAATTTTCCTTAAGTCGGGATGAAAAATGTGTGGTCTACAAAGTTCAAACAATTTGTCTCTTCCAATATGCGACATACTGTTGTGAGCGTTAAGTACCAGATTTGTCATAAACTGAAAAGATACCACAGGAACTTTCAATGCAGCAGCATCCTGAAAATACAGTACATCGTTTTCCAAAAGTATTCTATTATAAAATCCTTGAAACCTTTTTAATTCTAAAGGGAGTTTGGCGTTTCTATCCTGATTGAGGCATTCCTTTAACCTCTGCAGCAATTTATTTTTCTGGTCCTCTTTTATTGTACTTGAATCAGTTAAATGATTAAATGAGTTCTGAAGACTTGTAATATGGCCATCCCCACAATTGCAACCATTGACAGATGTCTGTGGTATAAAGGAAAAAACAGAGTTCCTCATTATAACAAGTTTATGACCATAGTCAAGTTTGGTTTCCAAATCTTTCAATGTCTGAATACCTATAATTGTGCAGAAATTCGAATGCTTTCCAAAAATATCGTCTTCTACAATCGCAAAAGGCACATCATTTATTTCTAAATTTTCAATTTTTATATTTAATTCAGCATACTCATTTAAAAGAGATGTTCCATTGTATCCTACCATAGTTACAGAATGACCGAGTTGCAGTTTTTTCTTCTTTTTCTTTGTACAAAGTTTTTCAATGCTAGTTCTGGAGATTAAATTGATAGATGAGCCCGTATCCAAAATACTGCAAAAGCGTAAATCATTAATTGTGACACAAATCTTTGAAATGCGATTATGAAGATGATTACAACTCACCATATCAGTATCAAAATATTGGTCTCCGAAATGATACACTATGCCTTCTTCCTTCTGTTCATAGAGCAGATTGAGTGCAGGAACTTCTTTAAAAGAATTGACATGTGGTAACTCTGAGTCTGGTCTTAATTCTAAAGCATATTCATTAACTAATCTTTTGTTTCCATAAGGAACAAGTCTTTGTTCTAGAAAAGAATTACATTTTTCTGTTTCATTAGGTTCTATTAACTCAACATGCCCACCCGACAAAGAAAATAAATAAATGACAGGGACATTTTCTAGTGGTTTCGTATGGTAAGTAAATTTTATCAAAAATGTTTTATGAACAAGTACATATACAATTGGAAAAGTTCACCAAAAGCATTCAAAATGTCAAAGGAAGGTGAGATTTCGGGGTCCATCATACTCGAGATAATTCTCTTTTTGCCTTCTATTTTATACTTTTGGGGGGATTTTAGAAGCTCTTTAACTAATATCTCTCGAAGAGAAATAAAATAGGTTCTTTTTGTTGAGATTGGTCTCTCATCTTTTTCCAAAATATTAAACAGCGTTGTGGTCTCTTCTTAATTTGGAAACAATAGACAATCATCATTGCAGTTTGGACCCCTTTGAGGGAATGAAACTCTGGTAATCGCCGCCAAAAATCTTCCAACACTATTTCTGGAATTTTACCACATTTCTACTGAGACCATCCGCTATGACATTATCTTTTCCTGAAATATACTCTATTTCGAAGTCAAATTCCAATAAATCTGTTAATGTGCGTGCTAATCTTGAATCTACATTTTTTAATGAATATAAATATTTTAGTGGTTGATGATCAGTTTGCAATATAAAGGGTATTCCCAAAAGGAAAGATTTGAAAGTCTTTATCCCCCATCTGATGGCTGCTAACTCTCGTTCTATGGCACTGTAGTTTTTCTGTGCTTTAGAGAAGGCCATGCTAGCCAAAGCTATTGTTCTCCGTTCGAGTTTTCCATCATCACCTTTTTGGTCTTGCATCAGTTCTGATCCGGCACCCGCTTTAGAAGCATCTGTGGCAACTATCAATTTGTGTTCACTGTTATAATCTGGAAAATATAATGTGCTATTTTCTAAAGCCAAAGATTTTAAATTATTAAATGCCTCTATTTTCTTATCATTCCAATCAACTGCCATTTTTCTAGGTTGTCCAATGATTTCTGTTAGTGGTTTGGCAATTTCAGCAGCATGTCTCATAAACTTTCTTTGCCATAAGGTTAAACCCAGGAAAGTATGTAAATCACCAATGGTCTTGATATTTTCAATCTCGTATTTTTTTATTTTGTCAAAATATGCCCTTTGTTCTTTTGCAGTCCTTTTTCATTAACAACATGTCCCAAAATTCAATTTCAGGTGTAGCCCAAGTACATTTTGATAACTTTGCCTTTAACCCCTCATTTCCAATTTATGGCAACACGTCATCAAGCAATCCAAATGAGTTTTCAAAGTTCTTGGAACCGTAACCAAATATCATCAAGATAGGATCCATAAAATCTTACCTCGCAGTCACCGTAGCGATACGCATAGCCGCATCGATATATATATATATAGATATATATATTCCAAAACAAAGCTGTCTCGTAGTCTCCTCTCTGTCGTTGGTCTTCTCTTCTGTATGCATAGGTGGACATGATGCAGTCCGCTCGTGCCAGGACCGGCTCTCTTCGACACTTATATATACTACAAAATAGCAGTCCGTAGCGCACTCAATTCGACGTCCTTTTAAGAACTGTTCCTCCATCCGCATTGTGTGTGCGCAGCATCTCTCTCGCGTCCACAGACCATTACACTAGCTCGAGCTCGCTATCATTATTCTCCTCTCTCTGCTTATTCGATGCGCGACACAAAATCTACAGAACTGAAGACGTTTGCTCCTTTTAATTGTGTATTATTGTATCCTGGAAGACTCTGCTGGTGTATACAGAGACCGCATGCATCATCACTCTAACTCCTACTCTCTGGTTAAGTGGTCATCACTCTCTCTCGCGGCTATCGCATTAAGATAGATTCTCATTCCGGGATTTTTAAAAAATTTTAGGTGAAGATGGCTTATTCCATTCCCAAGTATAATACTGCTCTTTTAAATCTTTCTCCTTCCAGAATACGTATGGTTCGTGGTATCAATCTTGCCAATCGATTTTATATTTGTCAATTATGAATTAAACTGTCTTGTTTAAAAAACTAATATCTCTAAAAGCTTGTGTAGAAATAGGAACGAGTTAATATTGGCGCCACTTAGACTATTGTTTGATATTTGATATTAAGCTGCTAGATACCGAGTGAATAGAATGCTCTTATGCTCCTAATTCTTGTTAAGATGTGTTGTACACAATGGTACGCATGTTGTTTCGACAAGATGTGCGATCTACTCTTTTATAGAAATAGAACAAATAATAACATCATGAGACATAACCCAATAGTTACGACTGCCAATGGGCTATATCTCTCATACAAAGGAATTGGAGAAGAGTTTTACTATACTAGTTTGTCTAGATATGTCTGTTGTGATTAGAGGTGTCTTACGACATCTAGAATCGTATATTCGCTTTAACATATCATACTTAATGATAGCTGAGTTCACACATTATTTGGTTGGACGTTTACGGCTCTTACATGTGTGAACGCAAATAGTAATACTCTTTCACACTCTTCGATACTCCTTATGGAGTATCTTACACATCTAAAATATTATTTCTGGATACTGTCCTCATACCTACTATAACAAATACTTTACCAGTTCTTTGTTCTAAAATAAACTCTCTATTGAACTACTTAGTTCAACTATCTTTGACTCAAATATAGATGATTTATTAATATATGTTTTATATATATGGCTAACGTTTCTCACTGCTTCTGTGTTGTTCAAGTAGGTAATAGATATATCATTAAAATGGATAGTTGATTATCACTATTTTATCTGTTTATAGATGATTGTGCTCTATAATACCAATTATAATCAATAATGGACAATAGGATATATTACAATAAAAAGTAAATTAAATAACTGTTAATTCATTTATTATGTCTCTTAGCTCAAAATAACAATGAAAGTGTCTGTCAATATAATGTCTCAACACTTAATCGTAATATTAAACCTCAGCTGAAAGGAGAGTTATTATCGCAACTCTTAACTCTATACTCTATTAAATATTATCTCCAGATTCTTTTAAATGACATCTCCAACTTCTTTCGAAAATCATCATCTCCAATTCTAATGAGGTCAATATAGATGGCGTTCTTGCTAATATCCTCACTCCACATATTTCCTATTATAATAATAATTCCACATAAAATAGTGTTCTACTATCACTCACAACTCCATTGGTGTGAGTGATTTAAATTATATTATTTTTTTATATAAGTGTACACATTCTAAGGTATATTTAATATCTTATATATTTAGAGTGAAAAAACTTTCCCAAATAATAAGTGAATAACTGGGTATAGGTATATTTTATAGGTATAATATATGTAAGATTCAGTCTATTTGTAAAAAAACAATATATTTAGCTATAGAAAATTCTAAATATTAAAGAACTTTCTTTCTTTGAATTCAATTACCATTTCTGAAGCAAACTTATTAAAAAGATCATTTTCACAAATATATATATATTATTTTTACTAGATACCCTCACTTATCTTAAGTTAACGTTTCAAAGATGTATATATATATCGTTAATGCACTATAAAGAATACTACTAGGAAGAGTACTACTTTAATATTTCCTCCCATATTCAATGTTTTTAATTGAATTGATTCTCACACCTATTTCGGCAATACAAAGCTTTCTTATATCCAATTCTGGGAGCTTCTATTATCTATAAAAGAATTTATCTATTTATATATAATCGGTTTGGACTTCTCATAATAATCACAATCAGTATAGTATATAGAGAATTTTCTCTTTATGTTTTAATCTCATTTATTGTAGGTGATGTGATGAATTTCAGGTTTTATCGATTTCATCAGTTGACGGGATTCTATATAATTTATATACGATTTCTTCATACCATTAGTACTTTCTATATCTGTTTTATTTATACTACCATAGTACTACCTCACATCTGTCACCTTAGGTGTATTTACATTTGTTTCCTGAACATATAATTTATTGTTGTCTTTATACTTTCCCTATTCTTCATTTTCTTCTTCCCTCTTTGTGATCAATATAATTTTATAGTGATTGGCAAACCAGCAATTAAATTTTCATTTATAGGCTCACATATTGAGTGTCTTTTATTATACGTCAATAATTTTGACAGACAGGGATTTCCATATTATTTTATCAACCTTTTTTCTCTTAATAGCTATTGGTGTAGTTTCTATCACATTTAGTAGATATTCAAAATGAGTATTATCTGATCCACATCTTGTAACACCCTAAATACCTCAAGCTCTATCGAAACACCTTTTATCATAGTAATACATGCTACTCATAATACTTAATATACATAATAGTATGACAATTTTCTTTGTGTTTCCTACTTTTTATTACTATTGACTTACATATATTATTCATCATGCTGCTGTTATAAGGTTATATACTCTAGTGTGAGTAACTGAGCATAAAATATTGACTACTTCCTTAATTCACCTTTTTATCCATTTTAATTCTATCTTTTAGCATAAGAAATATGAATAAGTGGTGGAGATACCTGCTATTCCGGAAAACCTAGTTGATTATCATTACAACTTTTCTATTAGAAGGCAAGTACATATACATAAATTTTTGAATTGGAGCACTCACTGTACTCATGACATTTTCTATATAGTGACATATTATATATTATATATATATATACATATTAATATAATAACATATAGATAATAGATATATTAATATTATCCTCACATTATATATATACTATGCTACCAGCTTTCTGGTATTATTTCTCAGTTTAAGTAAGTTAATTTTATATATTCTTGGATTTCTAATCGGTAAGTATATATATATATATAGTATGAGATTATATAGGTCTACTATGTATCTCGATATAGGGATTAAGTGATCACTTGTAAACAAAAATGACTTTTGTGAGCCATATTAATTCTTAGAAATTTCTCACCCCATATTTTTACATAAAAAATGTAGATACCTGCTGTAAATATTTCCTAATTCTTTAGTGGTTTTATAATAACTAGCTCCTACTAATAATTGATTTTTTATATATAATGTAATATTATAATTTGATAAGTATGACCTCGGATCATTTATTCTTATAATAATTTAAGAAACTGCCTTTAAGTTTATTTTCAAGGGCCATTAACCAATATTGCCTATATCAGAAAAACCATATATTTTGTAGTGAGTATTTTGGAAATAATAATATATTTTCTAAGTATAATATTTGAGATTATTTATATAATTTAGAGGAATAATCATATACCCAGGCATTACCTCGATACTGAACACTAAGCTCGACTTATCCCCAACATATATGCCAAACAAGATCATTGATATTATGTCTGCATATAAACTATCCTCTCAATGTTACCTCCTATGAAATAATATGTTGATATTTCTTGCACCACTTATTCTCTCCCTGTGTTGCTCTATATAATTTTTAATTATGGTCCATATTCCTCTCGACAACCGGTGTTGTGGTATATTGAGCACTGCCTATATATTACAGTGAGTTCATAATTAAAAATGCGGAAGTATGGAATTAAAAAATAATTTTTTGTCCGCCCTCTGCCGCACTGTTAGTTAAGAACTAGGTGAAGATATGCGGATACAAATTTACCTTTCACTACGAAGCAGGCTAGGATCTATCGAATTTTGGAAAGTGTGGGAAGTGAAGTCCAGGCCACATTCATAATCAGAATTACAACGCGTCGATCTAGGCAATTTATGATAAAAAGATTCCTGATTCAAAATTGTACAGATCATAGCGTATCCATCTAATTGATCATAGCACTGAGCATAGATCTAACACTGTTGGTGCCCGGTACTGCCCAGATTAGTTACGGAACTAACTAGGTGGAATACCTTACACTCCTCCCCCGTTCGCAAGAACCTACCACTTCTGAACAACCCAAAAGGTGGTAAGCTGGCGATCGGGTCCTATTTTTGGCATTTAGCAACGATATTTTCACTTTAGTTTTACATTATAACGTGTAACAAAATTTACATAGAATATGTACTCTCAAAATATGAGGTGTCTCGCAGAACATAATATGTCACAGGATTTATTACCTCCATTTAAGTTCATTAGGTAATATTACCACTGTTTATCGAAAAAGTGAAATTAAAATAACAAGTGTGATTATAGTATTTATAATGAATCTCACTAGAGATTGAAAACAATGTGCTGCATAACACCAAGATATGATATAATCAAGAATAGCAGAATATTGAGAGATAAATTCTTCTCAATTCCATTCGAGGTCTTCCTTCCTACTATATATTCTCTTCCATTCCTCACAAAGGTTCAAATATGTCACAATTTTACTTAGAGTTCTCTTTAAGCATTGAACTTACTCTTCTGTAATCCTATTTCTTTTATCAATATTTTGGTTTCTTCAGTATATATATCCTCTCTCGTGTTATTCTCTTTTATAAAACAATTATATACACGATCAAATTATTCGTTATACCTCAAAATATATTTATATTATATAATTCTTAAGTCTAAAAGTTAGTGTGTATGTGTACCTCTATTATACACGTTAATCCATGAATATAGATCAATATTAATATATTATTCATACGCAAAGTGTGTTAGGTTTGTCAATGAATATGATCAGGAATGACTTCAAAAT
>JABUQX010119681.1:0-5000 GCA_015478945.1 Trachelipus rathkii | reverse complement strand
ATATATTATAATTATAATATATATATATTATATATAAAATAATATGATATATATAGTATATAATATATTATATATATATATATATAATATATAATATAATATTATATATATATATTATATATAATATTTATAATATTATATATTTATATATATTATAATATATATATTATAATTATATATATACTATAATATATTATTAATATATATTATAATATATATATATATATATATATATATAAATATTTAATATATATATTTTAAATATATTATAATATATATATAATAGTATTAATATATATTATAAATAGTATATATATTATATATATATATTATATATATATATATTATAATATTTAATATATAATATATATATATAATATATATTATATTAAATATAATATTATATTAACTATATAATAGATATATATACAACACTCATTGTGGACACAAATAATTAATAAATATTTACGTCGATATAAACTAAAAAATTTATAATAAAAAATGAATTTAAAAATAATCAATTGAGCTCAAAAAAGAAGAAAAAAAGTAAGTTCATTTTATTAGCAAATCAAATTTTTAATTTTTCTTCTTACCTGAAAATATAAAAAATCTAATTACCAACACCATTCCAAATTACTTTAAATCTATTTTCCGCTACGTGATTTACTTAGATCCTATATATATATATACTTTAACTATATATATATATTATAATATATTAATATCTATATATTAAATTATATATTATAATATATAATATATATATATTATATAATATAGATATTATATATATTATATATATAATTATATAATATATATAGTATAAATATAATATATATATATAAATAATATTATATAATTTAATATTTATTATACTTACTTATATTATATTATGATATTTTATCATATATATATATATATATAAATATATTATATATATTATATATATTATATATAATATATTTGATATAACTATTATATATATACCTATTAATAGTGAAGTTGATATTATTTAATATTTATTTATTAATATATACTTTAGTAATAAGAATATATTAATATATTATAGTAGTTAATATATATATACTTCAGTTATATATCATATATATCTTAATAGTACACTTAGTATATATTATAAAAGTAGTCTATATATATACTTAGGCTATATTAATATATTATATGTTATATCTTTACTATATAATATTATATAAAAAATATAGTTAGTATATATATTTATATAATAATTATATTTATATATGAATATATATATATATATTATATATATATATATATATATATTTATATATATATAGTTTTTTAAAAAAATAAAATATTTACTATATAATATATATAGTTATATATAGGTATATATTAATTTTTATACTATAATATATATTATATATAATATTTATATAATATTAACATATTTTAATATTATATTTAATATTATATAATATAAATAAGTATAAATATATATAATTATATATATATATATTAATAATTATAAACATTTCTATTATATATAAATATATAATATATATTAGTTTATAGTATATATATATATATCATATTATATATATTAAAATATATAATAATAATATATCTTTAATATCTCTATTTTCTCTATATATATATATATATATTAATAATAAGTTATAATATAAAATAATTCTATTGTAAAAAGCAAAATACGATAATATCCTAATATAATTATTATATAATAATAAATATATATACTATGATTTATTATAATTATGTATATAAATTCGAACACCCGTGTAGTTAAAAATATATATATATTATTATATATATAGTTTTGTATATTTTTTAATGTTATACTATATATAAATTATACTATATATAATATATTAATAGTTATTCATACTATGCACCTTAAAATATTAATATAATTAACTGAGTATATAACTATATATATATATATATATATATACTATACTATATATATATATATGATAGTATATTATATATATATATAGATATATTATAATGTATAATACTATATATATACTAATTATTTCTATAGTACTATATACTATATATATATAATAGTTGATACTACTATATATATATATTATAGTGATATATATACTCATATATATATATATATATATATATATTATATTTAGGCTATAACATATATTCTTTAGTTGATGCAAATTTTATATCTTAAAAATAGCATCATTTACATATTATGTAATTTATACAATTCTTGCTTGTTTGAAATTTTGTACTATATACTGTAATATTACTAATTTAGGCAGTATAAATATTTATGATTATATATATATCACTACTACGTAATTATTACTCCGATATAAATACTTTGATGATAGAAATATATATATAATATATATATATATATATAAAATATGATAGGTTTATTATTTATTATATAGTGAGAGAATTGAAAATAAAAGAATGTAAAAATTTGGTTCTACATACCATTTAAATTTATATTACAAAATGGAATGCATAGAATATTCATATTAATAAATCCAATATTTTATTTCATTTGCAATAACAACTTAAAATCAACAAGTTAACAGGGTTCAATTCTATGATTCTTACTTCGGTTAGCATTATAAGTCCAAAAGTATTATCATAATCTATATATATATATATATATATATTAGTATATAGGCCCATATATTATAATTGATGTAAGTACAAATAATAACAATAATAAATTTCTAAATATATATATTTCATATAGATCTATATCATATGATACATACATAATAATTTATACAAAAATAGGTATAGAAATCCATCTTATTGGTGTTGATATAACGCTATCAAATTGTATTGTTTAGCTGCATAAACGCTATCAGATATTGATATGCTATTATGATAAAATTTAGTATTTGATATAAGATACAAATAATAACAGTATAATAAATTTTTCTAAGCAAAATTCTATATATAATTAGTAGTATATATATAAATACTACTTACGTATTATAATCAGAATTGATTGCTTTAGCTGATAAAAGTTTAGTATTTGATTAAATACGGGGAAATCTACAATAACAATATATATAATTATCTATAATACACAAGTATTATATACTATATAATATTATACTATTAATTATATGATGGTAATTTCAACTCTTATTATATATTATACTATATAATATAATATATATACTAATATATAATATAATCAATTATATAATATTATTAAGAATTGGAGTTATAAACCATAAATGTAAAAGCTGGGGGTTATAATATAAAAGGGATCTTGAATGCAAGAGAAACTTTGATTGGCATATGGGATACACAATCCTTAGAGGAGAAATTAAATAATAGGCGGCATAGGAAATTTGTAATTTACTACGAGAAGAAAAATCCTTCTAATCTAGAACACATTTCAAAAGGGATTTATGGAAGTAAGTGCCAACTCTCTAAATTTGTGATGCACGTTCTCCATGGAAAAATCTGACAAGAAACTTTACTGTGTGAAGATGTCTCGTATGGCTTTCTCAAGGAATATCGGCGGTGGTTAAAAGCCTTCCTTAAGCGAAGAAAAATAATTGCAATCGTTTTCAAGAAAGATCAGGGGAAATGAAAATACCAGAAATAATAAAGATTGAGTACTCCTAGCTATAATCAGTAAAAATATAAAACATTATGATAATAACTTTTATATATATATATATATTGATAGTAAGTATAATATAATATAATATTATATAAATATTTAAAGGAATTATATATCTATATAAATATACAAAGAGGATCATAAAATCTATTTAATAAATCTTTTATAAACGAAGGGTTCTATATATTTTTTGTATATTATATGATATATATAATATAAAAAACTAGGGTAGGTGATTTATTTAAACGAAAGGGTGGGTGATGTACAAGTACAAGGGATATTAGGCCCTTTTGGAGTGCACAGGCCAAAACAAAAATGGGAAAAAAATTGATAGAACTTATGCACTGCGAAAGAAATTGGATAATAGGAAAATACATGGTTTAATCAAGAGGAAACAATGACATAAATATACCTGGCGTTAGTTGAGTTGACAGGTTATTTGTCGCTCTTGCTTGATTTATTGTATGTGTAAGTCGAGAATGGAGCAAAAGTACATTTGTTGGGTGGCATCGTGAACGTCTGTAAGGGGTATGCCAGCAGAGGTAAGAAAGGGTATATCTGCATCAGCGTTACTTAACCAGTAGAAGTCTAAAGAGTAAAGGTACAAAGAAGCAGGACCGGGGTGGACAGAACAAGCATTGAAATTTAACACAAGTGTAGAAGTAACTACATAAGAGTTGAGAATTTTATGAAAATTGAAGAATATAATCAACAGAATAACGAAACAAAGAATTATAATTGCAGTGTAAAAATGGGAAATAGTGAGAGGGAAGAAGAGAGAAAGAAGGACGTTTCAAGAGGAATGGAATTGCTTTTAAGGAAACAATTACTGATGTCGGGCTAAGGAACAGTTTGTGGTGTTGAAAAAGATTGTTCCGAAGGAGTAAGTAAAAGAAAAGGTTTTAGGAGCAATATGATGGAGTAGGGAGATTAGAGGTTGATATCTATTTAAGGGCAAGATCCAATCTGGAGCTCTGGGCTGCGCCCCATTTTTCACCCCACACCCTAAAAATGTGACATAAAGCATAAATGTATCTCTCTAGGGAAATTATACTTACCAACCGAGTGTATGACTATATATAAACACCAAAAAGTCGTGGTAGCTTTTTTATTCCTGGATCGATTCTCACCAGGAACGTGAGGAATTTTCTCTTTGTGTTGTTGTTTGTAGTCCATTAGTAGGTATACGAGAAATTTATCACACTATTCTGCAATATACCCTGCAGTAGTATATTGATTAAGAATATAATATAGACACTATATCTCTTGCCGAGATTTTTTCACTGTATCCAGAGTGCACTGTCGAAATCTGAACTGGATATGTGACATTATAAGGAATACCTATCCATAATCCCTAAAATCTCCTCCTCTCTTC
>JABUQX010119679.1:15000-18651 GCA_015478945.1 Trachelipus rathkii | reverse complement strand
ACACAGCAATACTAATAATAATCACACTATCATCATAACAATAAAAATTAACGGCCTTTATCTTATACTCAGATCCAAACCATTAGAGAATGTCATAAATAAGAATGATGCACTATAAACGCTGAGATGAAACGAAGAGCCTAATTCTGTAAATTTTAATAAAACAGTAATAAAATATTAATTTAATTTTCTTTATCCAACAAAATCATATAACAAAATGTTCATAAAATATTTTTATATCCTTTTCATCTATTAACCAAGCTTTCACATAAATATTTATAATACATATGGTAAAGTACTGGTCAAAACATTTCTTAAAATAAAATCCTTTTCTATTAAATAAAATCTTCTTAAAATACATACAAGTTTTCTTCTTTAAACAATAAATAAGTATTTCAAGTAGTCAATAAATTATGAAAAAACATCTTCAAT
Source organism: Trachelipus rathkii (assembly GCA_015478945.1). Lineage (NCBI taxonomy): Eukaryota > Metazoa > Arthropoda > Malacostraca > Isopoda > Trachelipodidae > Trachelipus > Trachelipus rathkii. The sequence continues at coordinate 18,219 of JABUQX010119679.1, read as the reverse complement.
GTATTAATAGAAATGGTGAGAGCTTCAAAAACATAGATTATGCGCACTAAAGTTTTCACAAGGAGAGAATTAGATTTCAATGTTTAATTAAAAACGCTACCCAGGCTGATAATGTATTCTTTGTTCGCTTCAGGCATTTAGAAATGGATCAAGGCTCATACAAACAAAAAAATATAATAAATAATCTACTCTTCTTGTGTAGAACGACAAACGTAAATTTCCAAAAAAAAAATACAGTACCTATACTATGGTACAGCCTATTCAATGGCTAGCAAGCTTTGTTGCGTAGAAATCTCAAAACATAGAGAAAAATATAATAATGCCTTTTAAAAGAATTTTCTTCACAAAATTCTTTTGTAAATAAATTTAAAATAAGCACAGTCACTTTATAGAAATATAAAACACAGTTAAATGATACGCAGGTAATTTAATTCTCACTTTTTATATAATAAACAGCGCACACTTGTAACACTGCTACTCATCACCGAAGTCCAAGCTCTACTAACGACACTTTGTTTTCAATTTTCTGTGGAAGCAAATTCCGTTCCACATCGCTCACTTTGGAACTTAAATTCTTTCTCGAATTATAAAGTCTTTTTAAATCACAACTTCATAAATGCTTCCACTAATGTTTTTAAATAACAATATCGTAACCATACCTAAAAGTTATGGTAAAGAAAGTTTCCCCCACGAAAATAAGAAAATTTATGTAATAAATTTTCTTCCTAACGTAATGATAATTACATCTATTATTTAAAAACAAAATCCTAAATCATTTGAAAACTATTATACATAATTTACACATATAAATAATTACATAAAAGAAAACAACACTCCTCTCTTCAAACATCAAATGAAAGTCCTTCCTTCCATAATCGCATTTTCAAGTCTTTGGGCATTTAATTACTTAAAAAAAAATAATTACATAAATAAGCATGACTAAAACACTTCAAATCCACTTATCAGATATCCCGAAGAACATCCCTTGGAAAAGCATGCAGAGAAAAAAAAAAAAAACACCCAAAAAGAACCTATGAAACGGAATTAAGAACAGGAAGCTTCGTTATTAAAAGAAGAGTTATGATCGGAACGATCATGTATAGGAGTACTGTGAGAGATTTGAAACCTCTTGTTAGAACGTAAACTATATTTACACAAAAAAAACATTAATGGAAAATTTCCTACCGATTTCCTGTTAAAAATGCGAAAGTCGTTAACCTATTTAGAACACAGAACAGGATCAACTTTTTCAATACCAGGATCAAAAACTCGATTCTGGTCATTAGAAAAACTACTTATATTTACTCGTAATTGAATTATGAAAGATTCATTATTACCTACCTTTATATTTCTTTGAAAAACATGGAAACTTGCATAAGGTTCATTGAACCCTTGGTACCTGTGCTCGTACCAAACTTCAGAAAAAATTATCTGGCTAGGACAAAGTTGATTCATCCTACTATCTACTACCTTTCTGTTCGCAAAATCTAACCTAATATTAAGAAAGCAAATATATACAAAATTTAAACTATTTTGATCGATTCGATCCAACCTTGAAGGATATTGATAGCAAATTTTACTCGGACTGAGTTTGTTACGAGCTTTAGAGAGCTCCATAACTTCGCTATCTTTCTTTGGAATGCAATGAATATCGGCATTATGTGAAAGACTAGGAATGGAATTTAAATTGGGATTGGACATGTGGCTCTTAGCAATCTTTATCTCTAAATCGATAAAACCTGTAAGCTAAATCATAATTTAAAATCAACGTATTTGTAAGTGATGAATATTGAAGACAGGAGTTATTAAACAAGTCAGTAGTACTTCTACTTAGGAAGTTTCTTTATTATTTAAAATCCATTTCATTTTTGTGTTTACACCCTTACCTATAACTGCTTTTAAAACTTTAAATTTTTCATTGTGCCACATAAATTCATTTGAGTTGAACAACAACTTACCTCGGTACGAGGAAACGAAGTTTTATGAGAAAGATAATCCTTTTCAGAAGGATCGACACGACAAACTATACTACTTTCAAACGCTGCGGGTGCCTTTTCAAGGTTGATTAGAACATCACAAGGCCGATGATTTCTACCTTTTATTGAAAATCCTGCATATATACACTATTGTCATATGCGACCTGAGGAATTTGATCCTACGTCAGATCCTCGAAAATAATATGATCGTTCTGAAACGTCATCTTCGTCAATATTATGTTCCATATTTGAGGAAATACTATTATATGGATCACTACAGGAAGATATATGGAAACTATTTACATCTGCAAAATGATGAGAAGGCACATTCTGACCTTGAAGATTAAAACAATTTTCACGACTTTCGTGAACTGTAGAAACAGTATTTGTACAAGGATTATCTCTACTTACAGAGAAACTTAAAGATTGCTCATGCGGAGACAAATTTGAAACATAATCTGGGTCCAAATGAAGGATTTGATTTACAATATCTTCATCGGCATATTTAAGTGAATGAGGAGAAATATCGCGACTTCGAGTCGCCTGACTACGAGAAGGAAAATTAAGATCACGAGAATGAAGTTGTAACTCATTATCGTCATGATGACTAACAAAAGAATTGGACTCATGCGATAGTTTCGCTGGGCGGAATGCAGAATTATCATAAAAATTTTGCGCATGGCGCGTATTCATAGCACAGTTATCTCGTCTAGACTGCAAAAAATTCGAACTTTCATCGTGAAATTCACCTTCACGGACTCTATAATTGACATTTATACTACTCACATTTGAGTTTGAAAAATAAGTTGGGTCTAAAGAATCGACCTGAGATTCGTGATGACGTTCATTATTTTGGAACGAACTCGGAGACTGATACTTAACCATTCTATCTCCGGGAGTTTGAGGAGAATTCCTACCTGAAAAAACCTGCCTATTCTGGACATTAGTATTATATTTATTAACTTTATTATGCATATTTGACAAATCCTGACAAAAATTTACCTGTGAATGATGCTTACGGTCGCTCTGACCTTGTGTGAACCTTTGTTTAGAACCTCTAGAAAACGAAGAATTAGAATGAACATTATTTTGATTACGAGAATATCTCTCTCGCTCTTGAGGAGTTATAAACTTTACCCTATTCAAACTTTGAGGGGAAAAAGGATTCCAAATAGTATTCATGCAGTTTCTTTGAGAACCGCGCAAATGTTGGGCAAAACACAATGAACAAAAATGGTCATAG
>JABUQX010119679.1:0-10000 GCA_015478945.1 Trachelipus rathkii | reverse complement strand
AAATATAAAACACAGTTAAATGATTACACAGGTAATTTAAATCTCACTTTTTATATAATAAACAGCGCACACTTGTAACACCGCTACTCACCACCGAAGTCCAAGCTCTACTCTCGACACTTAGTTTTCAATTTTCTGTGGAAGCAAATTTCGTTCCACATCGCTCACTTTGGAACTTAAATTCTTTCTCGAATTATAAAGTCTTTTTAAATTTTACAACCTCATAAATACTTCCACTAATGTTTTTAAATAACAACATCGTAACCATACCTAAAAGTTATGGTAAAGAAAGTCCCCCCCCCGAAAAAAATAAGAAAATTTATGTAATAAATTTTCTTCCTAACGTAATGATAATTACATCTATTATTTAAAAACAATATCCTAAATCATTTGAAAACTATTATACATAATTTACACATATAAATAATTACATAAGAAAATGATAAAAAGAAAATAAAAAATATGGCAAGTTAAAAATGCCAAAAGTATTTGCAAGTACCAAGCACAAGTCCCAAGTTACAAAAGGGCTCAAGTAACAACGTACAAGTACAGTGGTTTAGAAACTGCAAGTAACAAGTACTCCAAAAAATGTACTAAGTACAAGTACAGGTACAAGTACTTGTACTTGAACCCAACCCTGATATATATATATATATATATATATATATATATATATATAAGTATTATAATATATACATATATATATATATATTTATAATTATATTTAAAGTTTAAATTTAAAAATATAGTGCTGTTACATAAAAAAAAAACATTTTTCAGTTTTTTTGCCTATAACTATTAAACTACTTTAAATATCAGACTTTTATAATAATCTCTTTACATAATGGCTAGGCCTAGGCTATATATCCCAGGAAAAATTATTTGTTTTGCTTAAATACTTTATAGTTGTTTAGATAGAAAAAAAAAAACATGGTTTACAAAAAAAAAAAAAAAACAATGTAATGAAAAAAAAACCCACTTCTAAAAACCCTTCTTAGAGGACAATTATTGTATCTTGTCCTAAAATATTTTTTACCCATCTTATAAAACTAAAAAACTGGTAAAACATGAAAAAAAGTAAAGTTATTTAAAGATTAAAAAAAATCAAGTTTTTCGTTCGACCTTAAATTATGTTCTGATTTTGTGATGATGTAACGGTTGTGTTATCAGGGAAATAATGTGGCCTGAATAACCCCCTTCCCCCCTAAACTCCTTGATAGATCTGCCATCTCTAACATATCATTTAATATTTTTTAAGGGGAGACTTTATCCTCAAAATCCATTTCTTCAAACCGATAAAAGAAATTTTTTTATGAATAACTAATTTATCTTTAATTTTTTTGGAAACCAAAAAAAAAAAAACTTTTTTTTTTGGGGGGGGGGAGGGGGGGAAATTTTTTTTTTGAAGGTAAAGTTAAAAATATGGCAATAAAAATCTTTAATATTCAAGATATTTCAATGCTATTTTCACTAAAAAACTCCTATTTTGTGTAGTAATAAATTTTATTTAGACACTTTATTCAAATTTTATTTTCTAAAAGTTTTTTGGACAATCTCTGAAAATACTTTCAAAATTTTTGAAATAAAACAATCAATCACGTGTGACACCAACTCACACCATACAAAAGCATTTAAAATTAACATCAGTTCTGTTAAGGATTTTATATGCAGAGTTGTTACCAAATTTTAGAAAAAAAAACTGTTCGTTTTTTTAATGAATTTTTTTGTGATCTAATGTTAGAAAAAAATGAAGTGCCAGAAAAACGCATATAAACATTTGAAAATATTATTTCTTTTTTCAGACGGCAAAAAAATATTTATTCTCATATATATATATATATATATATATATAGTATATATATATATATATAATATAATATATATTATATATATATATATACTATATATATATATATATAGGGTTCACAGCACCCTTCCATGGATTTAAATAATTACTGAGTTTCAAAGCAGTGATATCGAAGCAGGAGATTAGAAAAATGTTCCGAGATGCCTTCTTTTTCTGGGTAGGTGGATCGGAATAGTGGTTGAGCTTCCTGGACATTGTCTAACGGCGACCCTGTTGTCGATGGTTCGAGTCCTGGCGCGAGTGAAATTTTTATTCTTATTATTGCAAATTTGCAGCAACAACTGTGCCCATTTCGGCGTTGCTTTACTTTAGTTTGGTTGCTCCTGTAACCCAAGAGCACCCATGCAGAAGGCCATGTACCCCAGCAAGTTTCCAACCCACCCTCCCAGTCGATTTAAAATAAGTACTGAGTTTCCAAAGCAGTGTATCGGAGCAGAAGATAGAAAACTGTTCCGATATGCTTCTTTTTCTGGGGAGGGATGGGACTAGTGGTAGAGCTTCCCGTACATTGTCTAACGGCGACGCTGTTGTCGATGGTTCGAGTCCTGGCGCGAGTGAAATATTTATTTGTCTTATTTTTGCAAATTTGTTGCAACAAGCATGTTGTGCCCATTTCGGCGTTCTTTGATTTTGATTGGTTGCTCTTGTTACCCAGGAATACCCAAGCAGAATGCCATGTAGCCCCAGCAGGTGTTCAACCACCCTCCTGTCCATTTAAATAATACTGAGTTTCAAAACAGTGATTTTGAAGCAGGATATAAGAAAATTGATTCCGAGATGCCATCTTTTTCTGGGAAGGTGGATCGAACAAGTGACAGAGCTTCCTGTACACTGAAGAGCACCCAAGCTTTTGTCGATGGTGGTTCGAGTCCTGGCGCGAGTGGAATTTTTCTTCGTCTTATTATTGCAATTTGCCGCAAAGCATGTCGCTGCCATTTCGGCGTTCCTTGACTTTGGTTGGTGCTCCTGTAACCCAGGAGCACCCAAGCAGAATGCCATTTAGCCACAGCAGGTGTTCCAACCACCTTCCTGTCGAATTTAAATAAGATTAGTTTCAAAGCAGTGATATCGCGAGCAAGTAATTAGAAAACTGTTCCGATATGTCTTCTTTTTTCTGAAAGGCGTAATTTACTAGTGGTAGAGCCTTCTGTACATTGTCTAACAGCGACGCTGTTCGTCGATGTTCGAGTCCTGGCGCGAGTGAATTTTCTTTGTCTTATATTGCAAATTTGTCGCGCCAACAAGCAGGCCTGTGCGCAATTCAGCGTTTCTTAACTTTGGTTGTTTGCTCCTGTAACGCATGAGCACCCTAGCAGAATATCATGTTGCCCCGGAAAGATTTCCAACCACCCTCTGTCGATTAAATAAGCACATGAGTTTCAGCAGTTATATCGACGAGCATTAGATTAGAAATCGTGTTCGAGATGCCTTCTTTCTGGGAAGGCGGATATTTAAATTTAAATATTAAATTTCATTTTTATAAAAAAAAAAAAAATTATAACAATCCAGAGAATCTATAAAAACTATTTTCTAAATTGTTAAAATTCGTGACATCACCTTATTAGCATTATGCTATCCTTATTATGCTTATTAGCATTTGAAATTTTGCTTTTCCACGTGGTATGGCTTGAGAGGTATGACGTATGATTCATCTATGACGTTGAGGAGAATTTTTATTGTCTTTTTAAAAAAGATTTACCGCCTCTCCTCTCTGTATATATTTTATTTTTCTATATAATATATATATATATATATATATATATATATATATATATATATATATATATATATATGATATATAATATATATATATATTATATATATATTCCCACGCAAACTAAATAATTATTTTTATGTCAAGACCTTCGGCTCCGGCTAAGTGTTTCTACATTTGAAAATTTGATGATTTACTCTTTTGGTAATATAATTTCACCTAAAAAATATTTCTTGAAAAAAAAATTTATACCCAAATCTAACTCTGGCTCCGGCTCTTGGCTCCGACTAAGGTTTCTGCACTATTTTAAAATTGTTCAGCACGTCTTCTGGTAATAATTTTTTCAAATTAAAAATATTTTCGAAAAAAATTTTTAGAAGTTGGCTCCGGCTCCGACTCTGGATCCGACTAAAGGAATTTGCACTATTTGAAAATTATTTAGCACGTCTTTTGACAATAAATTTATTCTCCTAAAAAGTATTAATGAAAGCAAATTCATACTCCAGGAATCCGGGCTCCGGCTCCGACTGGCTCCGGCTAAAGGATTCTAACTTTTTTGTTTAATTATTCAGCACGTCTTCTGGCAATTAATTTTTTTCACCTAAAAATATTTATTGAAAAATTACATACCTAGGATTCGGTTCCGACTCCGGCTCAGATCCGGCTCCGGATCCCAATTGTTTATGTTACTATTTGAAAATGTTTCAGTAAGTCTTTTGACAATATATTTTCACTTTAAAATATATTTATTGAAAAAAATTTCATTGTACCAGGATCCGGATCCGGTCCGGATCCAGCTTCCGACTTCGGACTTTGGCTTCGGCTCCTATCCGACTAAGGTTTCTGCACTATTGAAAATTGTTCAGCACGTCTCCTGGCCAATAAATTTTACCTAAAAAAAAGTTATGTTTGAAAAAAATTTCATACCCAGGATTCGGCTCCGGATCCGACTCGGCCTCGAATCCGACTTAAGGTTTCTGCACTATTTGAAAAATTGTTCAGCACGTCTTCTGACAATAAAATTATTTTCACCAAAAAAATATTCCCGAAAAAGAATTCAATACCCCACGATCAGGCTCCGGATCCATCTCCGGAATTCCGGCTCCGACTAATGTTTTCTACACTATTGAAAAATTGCTCTGCAAGTCTTCTTTCTATTAAATGTTTATCCTAAAAAAATAGTTTCTTGAAAAAATCATACCCTAGATCCGGATCCGGATTCCGGATCCGACTTCCGACTTCGAACTTCGGCCTCCGGATCCGAACTAAGGTTTCTGCCACTATTTGAAAATTGTTCGGCACGTCTTCGGACAATAAATTTCATCAAAAAATATTTCCCGAAAAAAATTCATACCAGGATCAGTCCGGATCCGTCTCCGGATCCGACTGATACTTCTAGACTATTTGAACATTGTTCAGCACGTCTTCTTGAAATAAAATTTTCACCTCCAAAAATATTTTCTGAAGAAAATTCATACCCAGGATCCGGATCCGGATCCGGATCCGCTCCGACTTCAGCTTCGGCTCCGGATTCGACTAAGGTTTTCTGCACTATTTGAAAATTGTTCGGCCCGGCCTTCTGAAAAAGTTTTTCACCAAAAAAATATTTCCCAAAAAAAATTCATACCCAGGATCCGGCTCCGGATACGACTTTGGCTTCGGCTCCGGATCCGACTAATGTTTCTACACTATTTGAACATTGCTCAGCACGTCTTCTTGAAATAAATTTTTCACCTAAAAAAAATATTTTCTGAAGAAAATTCATACCCAGGATCCGGATCCGGATCCGGCTCTGACTTCGGCTTCGGCTCCGGATCCAGCTAAGGTTTCTGCACTATTTTGAAAATTGTTCGGCACGTCTTCTGACAATAATTTTTCACCCAAAAAATAATTCCCGAAAAAAATTCATACCAAGGATCCGGCTCCGGATACGGCTCCGGATACGACTTCGGCTCCGGATACGGCTCCGGATACGACTTCGGCTCCGGATCCGACTAATGTTTCTAGACTATTTGAACATTGTTCAGCACGTCTTCTTGAAATAAATTTTTCACCTCAAAAAATATTTTCTGAAGAAAATTCATACCCAGGATCCGGATCCGACTTCAGCTTCGCTCCGGAGTCCAGACTAAGGTTCTGCACTGATTTGAAATTGTTCGGGGCACGTCTGTCTGACAATAAAATATATATTCACCAAAAAAAATATTTCCCGAAAAAAATTCATACCCAGGATCCGGCTCCGGATACGGCTCCGGATACGACTTCGGCTCCGGATCCGACTAATGTTTCTTACACTATTTGAACATTGCTCAGCAAACGTCTTCTTGAAATAAATTTTCACCTCAAAAAATATTTTCTGAAGAAAATTCATACCCAGGATCCGGATCCGGCTCCGACTTCAGCTTCGGTCTGATCCGACTAAGGTTTCTGCGCACTATTTGAAAATTGTTCGGCACGTCTTCTGACAATAAATTTTTCACCAAAAAAATACTTTCCAGAAAAAAATTCATACCCAGGATTCGGCTCCGGCTCCGGCTCCGGATATGGCTCGGTCCGACTAATGTTTCTAGACTATTTGAACATTGTTCAGGCATGTCTTCTTGAAATAAATTTTCACCTCCAAAAATATTTCTGAGAAAATTCATACCAGGACCGGATCCGAGCTCCGACTTCAGCCTTCTGCTCCCGGTTCGACTAAGGTTTCTGCACTATGTTTGAAAATTGTTCGGCACGCCTTCTGAAAAAGTTTTCACCAAAAAAAATATTCCCAAAAAAAATTCATACTCAGGAATCCGGCTCCGGATGCCGACTAATGTTTCTTACATTATTTAAAACATTGCTCAGCACGTCTTCTTGAAATAAATTTTTTCACTAAAAAAATATTTTCTGAAGAAAATTTCATACCCAGGATCCGGATCGGGATCCGGCATCTGACTTCGGCTTCGGCTCCGGATCCGGCTAAGGTTTCTGCACTATTTGAAAATTTGTTCGGCACGTCTTTTGACAATAAATTTTTCACCCAAAAAATATTTCCCGAACAAAAAATTCATACCAAGGATCCGGCTCCGGATACGACTTCGGCCCCGGATCCGACTAATGTTTCTAGACTATTTGAAAATTGTTCAGCAACGCTTCTTGGAAATAAATTTTTCACCTCAAAAAATATTATTCTGAAGAAAATTCATTTACCAGCAGGATCCGGATCCGAATCCGGACCCGGCTCCGACTTCAGCTTCGGCTCCGGATCCGACTAAGGTTTTCTGCACTATTTAAATTGTTCGCACGTCTTCTGACAAATTTTTTCACCAAAAAAAATATTTCCCGGAAAAAATTCATTACCCAGGATCCGGCTCTGGATATGGCTCCGGATCCGAACTAATGTTTCTAGACTATTTGAACCATTGTTCAGCATGTCTTCTTGAAATAAATTTTTCACCCTCAAAAAAATATTTTCTGAAGAAAATTCATACCCAGGATCGGGCTCCGGCTCCGACTTCAGCTCCGGTTCCGGATCCGACTAAGGTTCTGCACTATTGTGAAAATTGTTCGGCACGTCTTCTGAGCAATAAATTTTTCCCCAAAAAATATTTCCCGAAAAAATTTCATACCCAGGATTCGGCTCCGGCTCCACTTCGGCTCCCGATCCGACTAATGTTTCTACCATTATTTGAACATTGCTCAGCACTCTTCTTGAAATAAATTTTTCACCTAAAAAAAATTATTTCGTGAAGAAAATTCATACCCAGGATCCGGATCGGGCTCCGACTTCAGCTTCTGTTCCAGATCCGACTAAGGTTTCTGCACTATTTTGAAAAAATTGTTCGGCACGTCTTCTGACCAATAAATTTTTCACCCAAAAAATTTTTCTCGATAAAAAAATTCATACCCAGGCATCAGGCTCCGGATCCGACTCCGGATACTTCTCCGGATCCGACTAATGCTTCTAGGACTATTTGAACATTGTTCAGCCCGTCTTCTTGAAATAATTTTTCACCTCAAAAAATAATTTCTGTAGAAAATTCATACCCAGGATCCGGATCCGGATCTGGCTCCGACTTCAGCTTTGGCTCCAGGATTCGACTAAGGTTTCTGCACTATTTGAAAAATTGTTTCGGCACGCCTTCTGACAAAGTTTTTCACCAAAAAAATATTTCCCGAAAAAAATTCATACCAAGGATTCGGATCCGGATCCGGCTCCGGCTCCGACTTCGGCTCCGGCTCCGGATATGACTAATGTTTCTACACTATTTGAACATTGCTCAGCACGTCTTCTTGAAATAAATTTTTCACCTAAAAAAAATTTTCTGAAGAAAAATTCATAATCCAGATCCGGATCCGGCTCTGGCTTCGGCTCCGGCTCCGATCCGGCTAAAGGTTTCTGCACTATTTGAAAATTGTTCGGGGCACGTCTTCTGACAAAAATTTTTCACCAAAAAAAAAAATATTTCCCGAAAAAAAATTCATTACCAAGATCCGGCTCCGGATGCCGGTTATGACTTCGGCTTCTGCTCCGGATCCGACTAAGGTTTCTGCACTATTTGATAACTGTTCAGCACGTCTTCTGGCAATAAATTTTTCACCTAAAAAAAATATTTTTGAAAAAAATTCTACTCTGGCTCCGGCTCCGACACCGGCTCTGGCTTCGACTCCACTTCCGGATCCGGCTCTGATTCGACTAAGGATTCTGCACTATTGAAAATTGTTTAGTACGTTTTCTGGCAATAAATTTTCATCTACCACAAAAATTATTTCTTGAAAAAAATTTATACCCAGGATCTGGCTCCGGCACCGGCACCAGCACCAGCTCCGGCTCCGGCTCCGGCTCCGGCTCCGGCTCCGGCTCCGGCTCCGGCTCCGGCTCCATTTATTTGACTGAGTAAAATCCGAAGAATGGTGGGAGGTTGAGAATATGAAAAAAAAATAGATTTTCTATTAAATTTTGCAAAACTTTTTTTAACCTCTAAGCCAAACCTGGAATTTACAATTTTTGACTGGAATTGAAATTTTTAGTTTGACAAGTCTCTAAATAAATTCTAACCTAAAATAACCATTAGAATTTTTAAAAAATAATTACACCATGATGTTCAGGAGGAATTTTTCTAATAATCTAGATAATAAAAAAAAAAATGTGAAAATTTTGATTTTGACTTCAAAAAGTAGAGGGTCCGAGGATAAAGTCTCCCCTTAAACTGAAACCGTTATATAAGCCATGCTTTTAAAGCGCGTTTTAATAAGTTCTAAAACCTCAAAGGTTGAAACTACCCACTCAGCAATAGCAGGAATCGACTTTGCATACCTCAAAACATACTAGCCAAACACCAAGCTCGGGCTCTGTTAGCTCCAGAAAATAAAAAAAATTGCATAGTGTGCATTTTAGAAAAGGGGTAGGGGGACTATCGATACTAAACCATTGGTAAGAGTGATTAGATTGCATCAAAACAATGGGAAAATCGATTTCAGGCAGTATCGATTATTGATGTATAATCGCATACCTATATTGGGTATAATTCTGTTGACATATGATATTACCATGCCTAGAGAGCATTAGAAAAGGGGGCGGGGTACTAAACCATGATAGGTGTGCCACAATGCCGTTATTAAAACCATGGCAATCAACTTCCTATACCTTAAAAAACATAGGGTTTAGGACACCTGACTCGGGTATATCTATGATTGCTAGGATATACCATGCTAGAAGTGCTAGAAAAATGCATACATGCAGGAGGGACGTGTGACGTCACTTCTAGCACATACAAAATGTGATGATACTATATATACCGTTATTAATATATATATATATAGATATATATTCATATATATATAATATATATATATATATATATATAATATATATATATATTATATATATATATATAATATAATATTAATATATATATATATATATTATATATAATATATATATATATATATATATATAATATATATATATGTTAAATATCTAATTTGAATCAGTGTATATTTCTGAAAAAATTTTCTAGTTCAAAAAAATTTCTAAGTTCAGAAAGTTAAGTTAAGTAAAGTTTTTAAAGAAAATTATTTAGTGGCAAGCTTCTTGGAATTATGCCAGAAGCTTGCCACTAAACAATTTTCTTAAAAAACTTAACTTAACTTTTTTGAACTTAGAAATTTTTTGAACTTAGAAAATTTTCAGTGATTTGAAAGGCGATTTGAAACTGCTATAATACCGATATTTTAAAAATAACATGTTTTTTTTTTGTTTTGTTACAAGTGGGTTTTTTTTTTTTTTGGGGGGGGCGGGGGGTTCGGACCCCAAACTGACAGAAGAAAAAACAACCATACAGCATGTTGATAGGAGTTATAGCACATATACATGCACATTTTCAATTAATTTGGAATTGGTTTTTTTTTTCGTTTTGCAAAATGGGTTATCTCTCTCT
>JABUQX010119678.1:22500-25092 GCA_015478945.1 Trachelipus rathkii | reverse complement strand
CGATTATTGCGATAAGGATGGTCATATCATGAGGGACTGTTTCAAATATTTGGGGGTGTGCAGTTATTGCCGAAAGAAGGGACATGTGAGAAATGAGTGTAGATTTACTAGATCCCCTCCACCATCAACGAAGAATACTTGCAAGAGTTGTCCGTTTTGCAAAGGCCCCCATGCTGGCATAAATTGTCCCAACCGAACATCCCCGCGCATTCCAGAACAAAAAACGATGAATTCCCAAACATCTCTTTCACCTAAACAGGCTTCTGGTGCGAAAAAACAGGAAACTGATTCGCAGACGAACATAAACCCCAGAGACCCACAACAACGGACCAATGAGTTGATCAGTGCTCGGCCCCGACGTAAATATGTTGAAAGCTGCTCATGGTGCAAAAAGTCGCACTATGAGGGACAATGTATGGGTGAGACTGAACCAGAATCTGGTTCTTTAAACTAAACCCCTCCACAGAATGGAGAGATTCTGTGGAGACTTTACCTGTGCACAAACCTAAAGAAAACGTATCAGCATTGGCCTTTATGAGCAATTTAATCACCGGAAACTCGAAAGCACAAAGGCAGTCCCCCTCAAACTTGTCTAATCAGAAGGAATTAAAGACCATTTCCATAAACCTTTGTCAAGCTAAGGTTGATCCACTGACGGTTTGTATTGCTTTCAGTAAAAACAGTCCAGACGTTTATGGTTGCATGGTCGATAGCGGATCAGGAGTTAGTCTGATCAGCTCGTCCCTAATCTCTGAAATAAAAAGTGAACTTTTGCCATCTGCAGGAGTTGGCATAAATGCCATCAAGGGGTTGGGGGGAAAACATGTAATTCCCATTACATCTTATTTCTTATTACCAGTATTTTTTGAAAATGGTTTTGCAACAAAACCAACACCATTTTTTGTGATCCCATCTGAACATATGCCTGAGATGCTTGTATTCGGGGCCGATTCTCTGCGGGAGAATAACCTCTTACCAGATTTGACCCGTAGGGAACTGATTCACCGCATTGGAGATGAGTTAGAAGTGGTAGCTTCTGACTATTGTACGAAATTCCCTTTTGTCAACTTAAAACCCGAAAAAAAAACCAGGGAAAATTGGTTTTTTTCATTTTTCCTTTCCTTTTCAGCAATAACTGCAATTTCATATTAATTTAATTGTTTGTTTTCAATTTTGTTAAGTTATTATAAGTTTGATTATAACAGTAATGCCAAAGACTCTTGGATCCAGAAGAAAACTAGGAAATGAATGGACTGAGGTTCTGAATGTCTAAGGCACCAGCAAAGTAAAATGTAAATATTACAGTGATACAATTAGCAATAAAATTGAAAGAATAAAAGTGCATCGGAAAAAATCTTGTAAGCGCTTGTCATATTCTGGCAAATCTAGGGAATCAAGTGCTAATACAACCGTTGAAAGTATGGATCTTACAGATGTAGAAGAAAGGGATTCATCTAATTTTCGATGGCTGCAAGACATTCAACAATGAAAACATGGTTATTTGTATCTGACACATCAAAAACTCAAAAGAAATTGTCTAAATATACCATTAAAATGACAACTGCACAAAAAGAATTTCTTGACCAAAAAATATCAGTTTTTTTTATGCTAACAAAGTCTCATTTTTAAGTGTTGAATTGAAGTACTTTGTTGAAATGATACAAACCTTATGACCTGGTTACTCCTCACCATCTCAAAGAAATCTAGCAGGTCCACTTTTGGACACGGCTCATATATATATATATATATATATATATATATATATATATATATATATATATATATACCTATATACTATATATGTATATATATATTATAATTATATTATAATATATAGATAATATATATATATATATATATTATATATATAATATATAAATATATAGTATAGATATATATATATATATATTATAATATATATATATATATATATATATATATATATATATATATATATATATATAATATATATATATATATTTATATAATATATATATACGAATACCGAATATTCGGCCGAATAATCACTTCGCTATTCGGCCGAATAGTTATTTCAAAGTTCGGTCATCCATTTAGGGAAAAAATAAAGAAAACTTATATACAAAGTAATAAAACAAAAAGTAAATAACTATTTCTTACCTATAGCAAACCATTCACATATTAAAAATAATTAAATGAAAATTGAAAAGTTTCGTAGTTAAAGATATTAAACTAAACTTCATTTGAATAAGCTCTAAGGTTAAAATGACAACATTAGCAGTTCTCCATTTTCAGGGATAACCTATTTCTTGTGGCTTCATAAATATTTCCCCCTGTTCTAAATATTCTCACTTTCGACTGTTGATGGTGGAGCTGAAAGGTATTTTATGCTAGTTTTTCAAATCATAAAAACTATTTCCAGTGTTTTTCAACCAATTGAAGGGAATATCATTTTCACTGGATCAAATAGGCAAACTTTATATATTGTATATTTCTTCTATGTAATTCAATATGTAGCCTTTACTTTTATGTACAATAATCACAATCGTTGAAGAATGGGACGTTTCTTTTTTCACTCTACTTTCTTTGCTGTATGACATTGATCAATTCTTT
>JABUQX010119678.1:7500-20000 GCA_015478945.1 Trachelipus rathkii | reverse complement strand
TAGATAATAATATCTTTCAACAAATGAATTAAAATGAGTTTATAAACATTTCACTAAGTAAAAGATATATTTTTAATATTTTTCATTTTGTTTTACTATTTTTTACATGCAATTTTTGTGATCCCGTCTGAACATATGCCTGAAATGCTTGTATTCGGGGCTGATTTTTGAAAAAAACCTGGTTGATTTTTCAGGTCGGGCCCACTCATGCCAACCCTGATTGGAAATGAGTTAGAAGTGGTAGCTTCTGACTATTGTACGAAATTCCCTTTTGTCAACTGTGTAGTTGCTCATTCTACCGCTGTGTCCCCACATTCCTGTCAGTTTGTAAATATTAAAAGTTCTGATGATAATTCCACAGGTTTAATGGGATTCCAAGGAAGGGAAACCGCTTCTTATTTTTCTATTCCGGGGATACTCCATTTGCCCACCACGTCTCGGATATCACAAGTGGCTATAATGAACACCTCTGATCGAACACAATATTTTTGAAAAAATTCTAGACGAGGGATCAGAACTCCAGGTGATAAATTATCAGGTGGGACTAGAACAAACACCTGAAAACGCTGGTTCAGATGCCTGGACGATTGCCCGTTTAATACAAGAATTCGACATTTCGGCATTGCCAATAACAGAAGAGCAGAAGCAAGGTCTCATACAGATCCTGCTAAAGCATAAATCGGCTTTAAGCACGGGAGAAGATGACGTGGGAGTGGCTACCAACATAACCCATGACATCGAATTGGAGACCAGTAGGCCGGTTCGCATCCCTGTCCGACGATTTCAAGGGCCTTTAGCTCAAGAGATCAAGAAACAGTGCCATGATTTACTGAATCAGAACATTATCAGACCCAGTAAATCTCCATATTCCGACCCAGTAGTCCCAGTCAGAAAACCAGATGGTACCCTTCGCTTGTGTATAGATTACCGCAAGTTGAATAGTATAACCAAAAGCGACTCATTCCCACTCCTTAATCTGATTGATATGATTTACAATATGTATGGTAACACATATTTCTCAACAATGGATCTGATTAAGGGTTATTACCAGATTTCAATGGAGCCAAACAGTATAGAGAAAACAGCGTTCTCCACTCCTTTTGCTCAATATGAGTACTTGAAGATGCCCTTCGGAGTGAAGAACGGACCGGCGACATTTCAACGCGGGATGATGCTCGCGCTGACTGGACTACCCTGGTCTAAGGTGATGGTGTATTTGGATGACATCATCGTGCTGGGTGAAAACTTTGAAGACCATCTCAACACCTTGGATCAGGTATTAACTGCCTTAGAAAGGAATAGATATAAGCTCAGACCTGGTAAGACACATTAATGTCGAACTGAGGTTGAGTTTCTAGGTCATAAAATATCAAAGAAAGGTATCTTGCCATTACAAAAAAATATCAAGGGAGTACTAGAATTTCCAGTACCAATAACTGTGAAGCATCTTCGCCAGTTTCTTGGCATGGTGAATTTTTATAGAAGACACATTCCCAACTGCTCACAGATCAGCAAGCCCTTGTCAAGTCAGACCGGAAGCAAGTCCATTCATTGGACCCCAGAGTGCCAACAGGCGTTCAAAGAACTCAAAAAATCTTTAGTGAATCCATGCCTGTTGGGATTCCCAGATTACAGTTCTTTCGCTTCTCCGATGGAACTCCATGTAGATGCCTCTAACATTGGAGCTGGCGCCTGTTTGTCACAAATGCAGGATGGGGAGAGGAAACCTATAGCTTTCATCTCCATGACTTTTAACGGGGCCCAAAGGAACTATGGTGTTATAGACAAGGAGCTGGCTGCTCTGAGGTGGGCAGTTAAGTCTTTACGGCCTTTTTTGCGGCGAATCAAATTCATCATATTCACTGATCATATGCCCTTGATATACTTACAAAACATGAGTTTGGTCGGACTGGCCCGAACGATGGAGGAATTATGTAATTTGATTTTGATATTCGACACATATCTGGCAAGAACAATGTGGTAGCTGATGCTCTCTCTCGTTCTCCAGTCGATCTCAATACAGAACCTGACTTTGAAACTAATAACACCCTCAATTCTTCTGGGGAATATATCCCAGAGGGGTTTACAGTGGGAGATGTAGCAGGGGGTGGTAATTCTTTATATCAGTCTATTTATTTGTACGGAACCCCTGAACGCCATTTGGAACTAAGAACAACGATAATAGAGGATCTTCAAAAACATCTGCATAAGTATAAGCTTCAGGGAAAAACAGGTTCAAGACATTACGGTTGTTGGAAACTTCCGGGCAGCTGCCCATTCCTGAGGTTATAGATGTTTTCTGTGACCTCTATAGAGTCAATGTGAATAATCAACCATTCACAAGACGTTTAGGCCGTGCAATCGACTTGCCATACATAATGTCTAGTCCCTTGGAGTATGTTAGGCGGAATAGACCAAAAAGGTAGAGAACAATAAAATAGTCAAAATTGTAAATAAAAATAATTTTAAGTTGTAAAGATTACCTGAATAAAGAAATAAAGAATATACCTGAATTCCCCATAAAATGAAGCGGTAAAAGTTAGATTATCCGATTAAGTTAGATTATCCGAATAAATGAAATTCGAACCCAATCACTTATCACTTTGACTGGGTGAAGCGGGTGTAGCAGATTCTTACTGATGTACAATCGCAGGATAGTAATAGTAACTGTAACTTTCAATAATAACTTCGTAATGCGCGTTTGTTTTGTTCTAATTGTTCAATTTTTTTGTTAGTAAATTAACATATTAATAAATGTGGGAATGGGATTAATTAAGTTTGTCATAGCACTCACTCACACTCACAAATACATAAATATTAAAGGTAAACAAATTACATTACAGACCATTCACGACGTGCAGCTTCACTGATCACACCAGACATAGTAAATTCTATCTAAGGATGCGTTTACAAATTGCTAATATTAAATGTTATGATGTATGTTTTGTACATCAAACTGTCAAGTTGTCAATAAAATTTCCTAAGAAAATTTTCTTTATGGATATCATCTCTTTTAGATATCCCTTTGTTAGCAATTTGTACCATTCTTTTGAGTATATGTACTAATCTATTCAATTCAAACAACAACACAGCTTACTAACTTTTATTCTTTGTATCGTTTTGATTTGTACCAGAATACTGGTGGTGCTTATAACGTAGATTTTGTTTTAACAAAATGATAACAGCACCTACATGTAAATGTAAATGTAGAATCAAGAATAATTAATTATTCCCAAATCTTTTTAATCTTTACCTTTTAATCTTTTAATGAATTAAATAAGAAATTGATAATTCACATCCCTTACCCTTAATCCATTCAAAGTTGTTAATTAGTCATTTTCATTTAAATTTGCTGGTTGCTCCACTGTGAAAAATTTAATAACAAATGTATATTGTTCTTTACAGTCACAATGCTTACATTACATTATTACATTACATTATATATATATATACCGTATATATATATATATATATATATGTAGCTATATATATATATATATATATATATATATATATATATATATATATATATATAGTTAGCAAGCATATATATATATATATATATATATATATATATATATATATATATATATATATATATATATATATATATTTATTTAAAAAAAAAAATTTTTTGACCCCAATTTTTAATCACCTCAAAGTTTCCTATTTTAAGAGGCACCAAACTGAAAAGTATTTTTAAAAGGTAAACAAAGGCTGCTCTTTCCAATGGTGCTAATTAAAATTGAATCTATTTTGGACCACATCCTCTAATTATGACTTCAAAATGCACAAAATGGGAAAAAATAGAAATTTTGGTTGACACTACCTCAGCCATTTCAATTGCTTCAATAAATTTTGACTTATTTACAGCTTCTCCACTACCAATGATGCTAGCATACCAACATTGGAAGCCACAATGATTATTCTTAAAATTTTATTAATGATTGAATTTTTTTTTTTTTTTTTTTTTTTTGAATTTTTGGCTTTTTGCCCAAGTTTGGGCACACACTGTGCCTCAATTACCTTTCAGATCTCCTTGAAACTAGGATTTTTGAAATTAATGGAACAAAATACTTAGGGATGCAACATTTGAATACTCTATCATTAATATTTTGGAATATGTGGACCATCATATTTGGCAATTTGTTAAATTCCATTTTTCCGAAAAAATCCACCTGTCCACTTCACCCCCTCTATATTCCACTAACATTAATTTTGAGGACTAATACTTTCCTAACCCTCCTTAGAGGAGTATATCAACATATTTTGAGAGTTTTATCAAAATCTGAGAAGGTCAATCCGGAGCCACTGACTGATCTTACACTCAATGAGCCATATATATATATATATATATATATATATATATATATATATATATATATATATATATATATATATATATATATATATATATATATATATATATATATATATATATATATATATATATATATATATATATATATATATATATATATATATATATATATATATTTTATATATTTATTGTACACAGTATTTCGGTAAATGTGGGGCAATTCGGACCACGTGGGGCAATTCGGTCCAGTGGCTCAAAATAGCCTACACGATGTAAAATATATCTTTAAAGATGTAAAATAATGTTTTTTTATGTCTTAGGTATTAATTTTTTATGAAACCTTTAATTTAAGTCCATTAATTTTGTGATTTTTTTTTTTCTGAGCACTATAAAATCGGGTAAATTTTAGGCTTTTTGCTAAGAATCATACAGGTCAAAATAATTGTACTACATTATTGGTACCAAGATATAGTACTTAAAAATAGTTCATAACCTTAATGCAATCATTGGAGTCATTCAGGCAAGAGATAAATATGTTTTATTATAAAAATTGTAACATGGGGCAATTCAGTTTAGGTTTAAAAATTTGCGTGGGGCAATTCGGTCCACATTGAAATCTTCATTAAATTAAATTTTTTAATACTCTTTTACAAAAAGATGTCCGAAATATAATGTTTAAAATAATTTTTACACTTTTACAGCAAGATAGGTAGGTAAAGTTTTTCAACATAGGCCTAATTAACTTGTACAATTTTTTCAGCAAGATGGTTCACACTTACGCAAAAGTAACAAGGCAGGGATACAAAGGGCCACTCTATTGATGATGTTTGCTGGGACCCTTAAGCAGTTTTCTTTCTTTGCTCTTACTTGGTTCTCTTACGAAACGCATAAGCTCAAACGCTGCTTTGCATTCGTTTATTAAATTAGCGCTTTATGCTCTGCTTTTTTGTCAAACAGCCAAAAATCGTAAAAAGAAACGCTTCACCAAACGCAAAGAATTTTCTTAATTCTGTGTAATATAAAATAAAAAGAATTGCAACCTTACAGAATTTTTTACATTACAGTTCGTGCCAAATAGCGCAAATCAGGGTCTGTTAACCAAACGTAAAGAATTTCCTTAATTTTGTGTAATATAGAATACAAAAGAATTAAGGAAATTCTTACGCTTGTGAGCATTTTCATGATTTGCGCTTGGATTAAACGAACGCAAAACCCCAACATATTATTAGTTTTCAAACCCAATTTCTTAAAATAATATTGTATATTATGTTTAAAACAGACCTTAAAAAGCTTGAGCTATGCTCATTTTTGTCAACATGTTATGTTTTTCATTTTTGTCAAACACGCAAAATCGTAAAAATGTCACTAAACGTAAAGAATTATTCAATTCTGTATAATAGAATAAAAAGAATAGCAGCAATCTTACAGAATTAAGGAAATTCCTTACGTTAGGCGAGCCTTTTTTTAAAGATTTTGCAGTTTGACAAAAACGAACGCAAACTCGAACATTTTATTACGTTTTTGAACCCAATTTCTTAAAATAATATTGTAATACCATTATGTTTAAAAATGAAAACTGACTATCATAATTTATTAAATAAAACACTTTAATTGAGGATTCTTAGGGATGTGAAAATTGAAGTGGACCGAATTGCCCCGCCCCCCAAAATCGTGGGGCAATTGTCCAGGATTCTTATCGGCTTCTAACATTAATCCTATATTATATATACAAATACAATTATACTAATTTTACTCCTAAAGGATAACATTAACATATAAAAAAAAAAATTTCGAAAAAAAAAAAAAAAAATAAACCTTAGCATTTTGAGTACCCTCATATTGTGAGCGAATTGGCCCCATTCTTTGTATATATATATATATATATATATATATATATATATATATATATATATATATATATATATATATATATATATATATATATATATATATATATATATATATATATATATATATATATATATATATATATCACCGGTATATATATATATATATATATAAATATAACTTATTATAGATATATATATATATATATATATATATATATATATATATATATATATATATATGTATATTTTTATATATATATATATATAAATATATATATATATATATAATCTGTATATATATATATATTAGTGCTGGTAATCGATACCAAATTTTTGTCCCATACTGATACAAGTACTCACCAATTTTTTCACTACTGATGCCGATAATTCGATACCCGACAATTTCCATATTTTTACTCCTATAAATTTGGGTCAATATATATATATATATATATATATATAAGAAGATATTAAGATATAGATATATACATATATATATATATATATATATATATATATATATATATATATATATATATATATATATATATATATATATATATATATATATATATCTAAGCACTGGTTAATGAAACCATACTATTCTCTACACTGCAGCGGTGCCCAGGCCATAACCTGCTCGCGCATTAAGATTCATCACGTTTTTTAAAAATAAAATAATTTAAAAAATTATATATATATATATATATATATATATATATATATATATATATATATATATATATATATATATATATATATATATATATATATATATATATATCTTTTTTTTTTTTTGTTTTTGTTTATTAAAAAAAGTTAAATGCTCGTTGTTTGTGCTCTATTTTTGTCAAACTTATCTGAAAATCGAAGAAATGCCTACCAAACGTGTAAGGCATTTCTTCAATTTTGGTAAAGTTGCTATTTCCCATGCTTGCCTAATTTAAGCACGTTTCATACTAAAAATGTAAACAAACAAGATGGCGGCTTGGTGTCTGAATTGATGAATGTTTCACGTAATAAAATTAGCTTAAATCTAATTTCCTTTCCAATGGATAAACCCATCACAAATAGCGATCCATTATTTAGAATGTAAATCATTTGTTGTTTTCTTATTTGCTTTTTCCAAAACCACGAGCACCATCACAACAGCTGATTCCAATTGTTTAAAAACAAAAGTAAACCTAGCACGAAATCGCAGTCGATTTAAATTTAAATTCCCTGACTATTCCTGACCAAATTCGCAAATTTTCCCTGACCAGCGTGTTCGTTATTTTTGGCGATAAAATATCTATTAATCATTATTGCAGCCTATTTACTCAGTTCATACATTAAATTATTGAAAATTTACTTTAAAAATTGTTCATCATCATGGATGAATTTAAAAAATTTTTTTTTAGTAATCAGACCTATACCTTCCCCATAGCCGTCCAACGCACTTTTTTATTTTTTCCAAAAGTAAGCAGTTTTATTTATACAAAAAGAAAATAAATTTAAAGCTTACATTAATAGCCTAGGTGAATAACGTCCACTGTGATCACAAAAGTTCTAAATGGGGAGATTTAGGTTAACTTTTTCTTCTCAAGCATCTGAATTTTTGATTTTATAGCGTCTTCTTGTGTCAAAGCTTTGTTTTAACATCTTTCTCTGCTCTTCAAGTTTATTGATCTGTATGAATAATTTTCTTTTTTTTTTTTTGAGATGTTCTTCATATCTCCTATGGGTAGCTCTTACATTTGTCAACATTTTTTGAGTGATAGGAACTTTATGAATACTTTCATGAGATCTTATAGCATTGTGCACTGTTCTTTGAGAAATCAGACTATGTTTTTTTCAGATTCTCTACTAAAATTGCTTTATTTACAGAAAACCCTCCTTCCACTGTCGCATTTCCATTGGAAAATATCAGTCCTAATTTAATAATTTGCCACAATTCCGCATAACATTGATTCCCAGGTACTATAGAAGAAAAAAATTCATCAAGTCTCTTAGGACAGTCACCATCCAAAAATATTTTGAATTTTAATTCAAGGGTAGAATGAGCTTCACTGCAAAGTAGAGTGCATTGTGCTTTTGCTTTATCAGCAACAGAATCTGTGATTCGGCTATTGGTGTACAATGCCTCTAGCAATAAAGCAAATCTTTGTTTCCCTTGTTCTGGCTGATGAAAAATTATACTAGGATCCAATGATGAGAGCCCTTGGACAGGCTTGTACTTTAGAGGACATCTTTCTAATATCTTTCTGTCATTTTGATTAGCACAGTCTGGAATTCAAGTTTGAATTTTAGGATATTACTTTCATTTGAAGTGACTTCTTTGAGAAGTTTTTTTTGTTTGAAATCCAAGATTAATACCTTTACATCATGCAATGTTTTTATCATGTAAATCTAATACAAGTTATTGTTATAGCAGGCATTTTACTGGATTTTTTAGAAATCTTTCCATAATATTTAGTATGAGACATTGTAAATCTGTGAACAGGAATGGACCAAGTGGGTCTGACGTTTGGAACTTTCGTAAAAATGATTCACGTTCTAAGGAAAGCATTTTAAAAAAGCCAGTTTGCATTTTAGAAATACATCTTTGGTTTGAACAGAAACATTTTGTAATGGTTTGGTAGAGTGATTTACAGAACTTCAACAACACAAAAATCCAAAATCACTTCGTCAAACCTCAAAAAAAAAAAAAAAAAAAAAAAAAAAGTATAAATCCCTAAAGAGAAAAAGATATAAACAGATTAAGTCTTAAGTCATACAGTCTAAAAACACATCCATATACCAATCACCTTCAATCGAAAGGATGAACTTGGAACAACCTCTATGGACAGAATAGGAAGAATAGTAGGTAATAGTGAACTAAAAATAGAAAGAAACAGGATAGAAGTAGATTTATGGGATGTCGTTCCTCGCCATCCTTTTCATTCACTTATCAAATACATCTCTCATTACACAATTATACAGTAAGGAAAAAGAAATATATCAAAAATATGTAACTTGGTCCATGGATCATTCTTCATATGTTTTGAAATTTTAAAATTTCCCTGACTTTTTTGGAATTTCCTTGACTTTCAGCATATCTTAAAACGTTTCTTCCCTGACTTTCCAGAAAGTGTGAACCCTGAAACAGGAAATTACTACTAAAACTGTGTGAGCATTTCTTATCGAGCGTAAGCACAAATGACATGACAAAAACGAAAACTGTCTAAATTAAAAGCAAAGAAAATACTAAAATTCATTCTATCGCAAACGCTTCGTATTATTACAATTATGATTAAAGGATATAGAACTAAAGAAATTAGTCTCATGTAAAGTATTAGTGGACTTGCTACTTCTATTTAGTCCACTAATACTTTACTTGGAACTAATTTCTGTATTTCTATCTCCTTTAATCATAAAATTGCAGGTCTAAGGTCCTGCATACACAAGCCTTTGTTATTTGTTCTGATTGGAAGTTTTTCCATGAAGAAATCACCTTTCTCCGTAAATTTTCTAGCTTTAGCCTTTATCCCCCAAACCTTTTTGATAAACTTGTTTACTCGTTTCTCATAACACTTGTCGCCTTAAAACTACTGCATATGATGTTCCTAAACTTCCTGTTTATGCTCGACTTCCCTACATAGGACCCCTTTCCAATGATCTTCACTTTCAGATTAGAAATATCTTAAAAAAACTTTCCACAATGCAAGTTTCTTATATCTTTTATTAACAACAACTAAATTGGCAGTTTCTTTAAGATTAAAGAAAGCATCCCCATGAACTTGAGGTTACACATTGCTTACAAATATAAATGTCAGACAGTAACATCGTCAAACTTTCTTACAACTAAAGATGCGAGCCTTCAACAGCATGGGCATTTCCTTTCGAACTAATCTCCCCAACTCTCAACCAGAGAATTTAGCTGTCAGAGATTACTATGACCTCAATAGGCACCGTATATCTCTTCAAAAATTCTCCATTCTTCAAAATGCTTCTAAAGGTGAAGAACTTAAAATTTTTCAATTTTTTATATAAAAACATTTTTAAACCTACACTTAATATCCATAAGACTTCTTTGGCACTCCTGATTGCCTGTACTAATTGCCTGAATTTCGTGCAAAAACGAACACAATTTCTTACGAGGTTTACTTTTATTTAGCAAACAATTGAACTCAGCTGTTGCATGGGAGCTCGCCGATTTGATAAACAGAAATAAATCTAATAACAAATAGCTAGTTTATATTACAAAAAATTGATCAACTATTGTGATAGAGTTTATCGATTTGGAAGAAATTAGATTTAAAGCTGATTTTATTGAATGAAATATTCATCAATTCAAACAGGCCTACCACTCCGTCATTTTTTTGGTTTACACATTTTTGTAAGAACGTGCTAAATTCCTCAATCACAGGAAATAGCAACCTTATAGAATAAGGAAATTCCTTCCGTTTGTTAACCATTTTTTACGATTTCTGTGTTTAACAAAAACGAACTAAACCCGTAGCATTTCTTACGCTCACAAGCACAAATAGAACCTAGCAAACGCCTATGATAAACATAAAGTGAGATTGGTGATGGATAGGGAAACGACAAATTACGGATATATATATATATATATATATATATATATATATATATATATATATATATATATATATATATATATATATATATATATATATATATATATATATATATATAGTTAGTTAGTTAGTTATTTTACCACGACAATCAGGGGAAAGGTTACTATTTTATGTTTTTCCCGACCAGTGGGCCCATACAAAGTGGAAAGGTGCACAGTTATCAGGGTGATAGTAACCCCAGCCTCAGTCTGGACCAAGTCAAGATATTCCAGCCATCAGTGGGCATGGCTAGGCTCTGGACTCACAGACCTACTGTGCGTGAGGCGAATAGGAATGTAGGTGTCTGTATGTGTATTAAAGGTTGTACCGTTGTATGTGTTGGCTATGGATGAGTGAGATGAGGGTATTGAATTAATACACTATGCCGTAAACTGTAATTAAAACAGAAAATCTCCTACAAACGGCAATTTTTCGTGTCCGTCCTGGTGACTAGTCGAAAGTACAAATCCCGTTTGACGAGGACTCGAACTCACGACCCTAAGCGTGCAAACGCATCACTCAGCCCACTGCGCCACCGAGACTCTTATATATATATATATATATATATATATATATATATATATATATATATATATATATATATATATATATATATATATATATATATATATATATAGTAGGAAAAAAAAAAAATAAAATTAAAAAGAAGAAATTTGGAACTTTAATCCAGAAAGGGTGAAGCTACCCTTCTCGAATTCATAGAGTCATTGAAGAAATTTTTAAATTCTCTTCGTCTGATAGCAATGTGCTGAAAACCTCCTATCAAATCTAGCTTTCCGTGAATGGTGTTGATAAGCTCAAAACCTTTCAACTACCAACACCACCTTGCAGCAATGAGGGACATGGTACGTGAAATATATATATATATATATATATATATATATATATATATATATATATATATATATATATATATATATATATATATATATATATATATATATATATAGCTATCTAAAAGACGAATTTAAGGACTGATGTGTGGTCTCGTTTAAAGGTATCAGCAAAATTTTGCTGATACCGATACCGATACTACTACTTACAAAATTCCCAAATACCGAATACCTCAAAAATCGACTAATACCACCGATACCGATACCATGGTATCATGCATCACTAATATATATATATATATATATATATATATATATATATATATATATATATATATATATATATATATATATATATATATATATATATATATTGTCTAGAAAATTATTCATTGATAATATAATCATTCAGATATATCGATTATCGAAAAATATTATTGAGATATATAAAAAATCAGAAAAAAACATCGATAGTGTTATGAGAAATTTAGCCATTTAAAATTTTCATAAACATTATTTTAAATTTATTAGACTAAATTAAAATAAAATGAAAATTCTTATAAAAATGCTAAATTTAACGATGTCGAAGGCTCAAATAATTTTTTTTAAATTTTTATTAAAAAAAAATTAAAAGAAATTTAACAGTAGAAATAGTATACAAGGATTGTTTAATACCATTTGTGTAAATTAAAATGTTTATAGTTTTAATACACTATTTACATGAACTTTAGTGAGAACTGCACCACAATTACCAAAAAAAAAAAAATTTAAAATCTTTTTTTTTTTTTAAGAAAAATCAAAAAATATTTTTAACAACTTTGAGGCTGTAACTTTTTCCTAAAGAGAGTGACAATTTTTGTTTTCATATTTTTAGGGT
>JABUQX010119678.1:0-2500 GCA_015478945.1 Trachelipus rathkii | reverse complement strand
GTGCTGTATCTGCGCACGAGTATTGTGTTGGCATTGGTAACTCCAGGCTATTGCTGTGGTGCTTCCTTCCTTCCCACCACCTCTGTTCTGTGAATTCTCTTCCATCTTCTGTATTTTCTACTGAATCTCCCTCACTTTAAAACCTGCGTCTGTGCTCTCATATGCGTAATTTGCGCTAGATGGTGAACTTTTGAGAGTACTACCCTCCTTGAATAGGGTTCTGCCTGTGAGTGGCGGTGACAACTGTAAAAATAAATGAATGTGGCAGATATGTGGCAAATGAACTGAATCTCCTATTCCTCCCACCCAAAACATCATTCAGGTTATCCCAGAAAATCGTACTCTCTTCAACATTACCCTCAGATGGATCATATGTCGTAACCACACAAATTTTGACCTTTTCTTAAACTTAAATTTAACCTTCAGACTTCTAGTACTCACACACACAAAATCTACCATAGCTCTCTACCACACCACTCATCAGAATTGCAAATCCTTCTATCCCCTTCTCATTCCTTTCCCCAGCAACACAAATACATTTCACACCACACCACTCATTTTCACCGTTTTCCTGAAGTAACAGCGAGCAAATCAAATTTGCCCTTTCTAAATACATCCATCACCTCTCTCCTCATCTTCTCAACATTTATTCCTCTGACATTTCATATACAGATTCGATTCATACATTTTAGGATATAAGGGCGCTTACTGCGATCACGACCTTCTCCGAGGCATGCATTAGCATTCCTGCAAAAGATAAGTGGTAGTAGGCAGCCAACCTAACTACCACCGTCCCTTAGTCGCCTTCTACTACACGCAGGACATACGATGTGGGCAATTTTTTCTCCCTACACGTATGGATATAAGGGATAGGGATGTCTGTAAGATGTTGTCTAGAAGAGGGGTGTGGATATAAGTATGTGTATATGATATGTTGTCTGGAGGATGAGTGTGGATATGAACGCATAACAGAAAGGCGAACCATTAGGCACTGGAATGTCATACATATATATATATATATATATATATATATATATATATATATATATATATATATATATATATATATATATATATATATATATATATATTATATATATATATATATATATATATATATATATATATATATATATATATATATATATATATATATATATATATATATATATATATATTATTTATTATTATTATTATTATTATTATTATTATTATTATTATTATTATTATTATTATTATTACTTTCATTATTATTATTATTATTATTTTTATTATTACCGCTTTCATTATTATTTTTATTATTATTATAATTATTATAATTATTATTATTATTATTATTATTATTATTATTATTATTATTATTATTATTATTATTATTATTATTATTATTATTAAATTATTATTATTATTATTATTATTATTATTATTATTATTATTATTATTATTATTATTATTATTATTATTATTATTATTATTATTATTATTATTATTATTATTATTATTATTATTATTGAGTTTTAATATTATTCAAAATTCTTAATATTTGTTCAATTAATCGGCAAAATAATCGGCGAAATTTGCCGATGACGATGACGATGACGATTTAAAAAAAATATGCCGATTTTTGCCGATGACGATGACGATGACGATGACGATTAATCGTCCCATCACTAATATATATATATATATATATATATATATATATATATATATATATATATATATATATATATATATATATATATATATATATATATATATATATATATATATATATTTTATAAAAATATATATATATATATATATATATATATATATATATATATATATATATATAGGCCAGCATCCCGAAAAGTTCAGGCATGTAACTAGAAAACTATAACATCTACAGGAAAATAAATAACATTTTTGATTTCAGGAAGTAATTTCATCGAAGAAACTTAAAAAAAAATTATTTTATTCTAATATTTATTAATAACTCCTTATTAATATTAGTAAAAATCTTCAGTGCACGCTAAAATTGACCTTGAAAGCTGCATTGTCTCGAGAGAAAAAGTTGCCAAATACCGCTTTATTTACGCAAAAGGAGAAAATATTATTTTTTTTATATCCTTTTTAGGGGGTTCGAGCCGACAGAGGGACAGAGGGGGACGAAGTCCCCCCGTCGTCCCCCGGTAGGCCGAGAAACCCCGACTCTATCAAATCGTTCTTGTTTACCCGAGGGTATGCGTTAGGTAAAAGTGGCCCAATGATTTTTGCCCCTTTCCGTCTCACCGGGAGTAAGCTGCATCTTTTGATTTGGTCAAAAACTGCAAATTTTTAACAAGTTCTTTAACAATTTAAATTTTTAAAAGCGTTATTTTTTTATTTATTTTTAATTTCCGGGGTATGTCTCCTGATTAATAATGTGATTTTTTTTTTCGTATAGGTGTTATAGTTTTTTAGTTATGTGTGTACATTTCTCGGTGCTGAGCATATATATATATATATATATATATAG
>JABUQX010119677.1:27500-30000 GCA_015478945.1 Trachelipus rathkii | reverse complement strand
TAGAATTAGAGGGAGAGTGGAGAAAGTGGATGAAATTCTTAAAGGGCAGTATGCGAAGGAGCAAGAAAGGGTATGTGGAGTAAAAAGGGTAGGTGCAAGCAGAAGGAAAGGGAGTGAATGGTGGAATGAGGAGGTGAAGGAGAGGTGGTGAAAAGGAAAAAGGAGGCTTATGTGAAATGGTTGGGAAGTAGGAGAGGAAAGCTGGGAGGAATATAGAAGGGTTAGAGTGGAAGCAAAGAGAGGGCGGTGGAGAGGGACGAAGAAGGCAAAAGATGAATGGATGACAGAAAAGAGAGTGACGGAAAAATTTTGAATCGGGGGGGAGTAAAAATGTTTTGGAAAAAGTAAATAAAAGGAAGAGAAGAAGGAGGGGTTGGGGGAGAGGATTAAAAAGAGGGAGGAGATGGGGTGGATAGGAGGAGAGGATAGGGTGAGGAAGAGGTGGGGGGTATTTTAGTGGATTATTGAATGAAGTGGGTGGGGAGGGGAGGAAGATTTGCAAGAGGTGAGGATGGGGAGTGAATTGGGGAGGGAGGAGGATGAAATACAAATGGAGGAAATTATTAGGGCCTTGAATAAAGGAAAAAAGGGAAGTCCGCAGGTCTGGATGGTGTGAGAATGGAAATGTTGCAGAAGGGAGGTATAGGGGGTGGAGGAATGGCTGTATAGGTTATATAATATATGTTGGAGGAGTGGTGAGGTACCACAGGATTGGGAGGATGGTTGTTTGGTTCCCCTGTATAAAGGGAAAGGGGATAGGATGGAATGTGGGAATTATAGAGGTATATGTCTTTTAAGTGTGATAGGGAAAGTGTATGGGAGAATACTGATTGAGAGGGAGAGGTTTAACGGAGGGGAGAATGGGGGAAGAACAAGGAGGATTTAGGGAGGGAAGAGGGTGTGGACCAAGTGTTTACACTAAAGATGCTTGTGGAGAAAAGTATAGAGAGGAAAAGGAAAGTGTATGGGTGTTTTTTAGATTTAGAGAAAGCATATGATAGAGTGAAGAGGGGTGAATTGTGGAGGGTGTTGGAGGAAAATGGAGTGGGGGTAAATTAGGTAAAGGTATTAGGACCTTTTATAGGAATAATAGTAGAATGTGTGTAAGAGTGTTAGGAGGGAGGGTGAGATGTTTGGGGTGGTGAGAGGATTGAGGCAGGGTGTGTAATGTCGCCGTGGCTATTCAATTTGTTTATGGAGAGTGTTTGCAGAGGGATGGTGAGGGAGGGGAGGGGGGTGGAATTGATGAATGGGAATGATAGAAGGGAAGTGAACATGATATTGTTTGCGGACGATACTGCCTTAGTGGCGAAGAATGCGGAAGGGCTGAGGTATTTGGTGAGGGAGTTTGAGAGAATGTGTGGACAAAAGGGGCTAAAAATAAATCCAGGTAAGAGTAAAGTGTTTAGTGTTTGAGGAGGAAAAGAGAGGAGGGGAGGGGTTAGAGGTTAGAGTAGGGGTGTAGTATTGGAAGAAGTAAAAGATTTTTAGATATTTAGGGATGAATTTGTAAGAGGGGAGGGATGAAGGAGGAGATAGAACATAAGTAGGAGAGGGAATGAGAGCTTTGAGTGGTCTGAGAGAGTTATGGAAAGGGGGATTTATCACAAAAAGTTAAGATAAGTATGTTTGAAAAAAATTTGTGTACCAGCGGTGTTTGTATGGGTGTGAAACGTGGGGGTTGAATGCCAGGTCCAGGAAGAAGTTGGAAGTATTTGAGATGAAGGGGTTGAGAGCGGTTTGTAGGGTTAGCAGAAGGGAGAGGATTAGGAATAGGGTGGTGAGGGAGAGATGTGATTGGAGGAATGGGTTGGTGGGAAGAGCGGAGAAGAGAATGTTAAGATGGTATGGGCATCTAGTGAGAATGGAGGAACAGAGAGTGGTTAGGAGAGTTTGGGAGGAGGAGGGGATAGGAAGGAGAGGAAGGGGGAGACCAAGAAGGAGGTGGATGGATGGAATAAAGGAGATGCTGGAGGAGGGAGGGATGAGGGAGGAAGAGGGTAGGGTGTTGGCGAGAGATAGAGTGGGGTGGAGGGGGTGGGTGAGGGCGAGATGCGAGATGAGGGAGTGTAGTAAGAGGCTGTACGTACCACTACCCCGCTCAAGCGAGAAAAAGTGTAGAAAAAAAAAATAAAAAAAATAAAAAAAAATATATATATATATATATATATATATATATATATATATATATATATATATATATATATATATATATATATATATATATATATATATATATATATATATATATATAAATATACTGTATATATATATATTTTTATGAATGTATATTTTTGACGTATATATCTCTATCTATATATATATATATATATATATATATATATATATATATATATATATATATATATATATATATATATATATATATATATATATATATATAATATTTATATATATATATATATATATATATATATATATATATATA
This sequence comes from Trachelipus rathkii, assembly GCA_015478945.1. NCBI lineage: Eukaryota > Metazoa > Arthropoda > Malacostraca > Isopoda > Trachelipodidae > Trachelipus > Trachelipus rathkii. The sequence continues at coordinate 27,551 of JABUQX010119677.1, read as the reverse complement.
TATATATATATATATATATATATATATATATATATATATATATATATATAT
>JABUQX010119677.1:7500-22500 GCA_015478945.1 Trachelipus rathkii | reverse complement strand
AGGGGTGAGGGGAAGTTTTACCAAAGGGTGAAGGGAAGAGTTACCAAAATATAAGAGTGTAAGGTTTGAAAGTTAACTCCTATGCTTGTGAACTGGTTAAACTTGACACTAGGATTGAGCGAACACCGGAATTTTCGCACCGCACCGCGCCGCACCGCACCACCGCACCGCACAAAGACACAGCAGGGCATCGCACCGCTAACCAAGCTCCTCCCCTCTATAATTTTTAAAAACGCACATACCGGGACACTGGAATTTCAGATATATATATATATATATATATATATATATATATATATAACATATATATATATATATATATATATATATATATATATATATATATATATATATATATATATATATATATATATATATATATATATATATATAAAGGAAATAAAAAGAGAGCACCTGTGCTTTATATACTATCAAAAAAATTTCCTAAAAATAAAAATCTCTTGCTAACTTTCTATATTGAAACGTTAAGTCTTGCAGACACGAAAAACAACTCTCACACATACATGAATACATACACATGTACACACACTTACACGAAAAAGAACACTCACATGTACATAGATACACAGACATCAACATATTCAAAAATATACATACAGATATAGTGTAGGTGTTTTGCATTATACACTTTGGTGAACATGAAATCGAATGTTTTTTTGTAATATTTCTGTCTATTATTCTGCTAGGTTAGGTTAGGTCAGGTTATTGTGGGTTAGGTTAGACTAGGTCGAGTTATATTAATCTAGGTTAGGTTAGGTTAGGCTAGGTTGGGTTAGGTTAAGTTAGGTTAGATTGGGCTAGGTTGGGCAAAGTTAGGTTAGGTTACGTTGGTAATATATGTTATGTTCTGTTAGGTTATGTTAGGGTAGATTATATTCTATTAGGTTAGTTTAGGTTGGGTATTCAAATTTTAATAATTATAGTGTGTATGTTTTGTTGTTTGTGCGAAAATAAATCAAAATTATAATAAATTTAATTATTTTAATAAATTTAATTAAACATTCTTTTATAAATTGTTTAACAAATTAATAAATTATTCAGTTTAACTATGAGGTGACTAATTGTCATTCTGAAACTGCAAAAAGTCGTTTGAACTGAAAATAAAATTGTTGTCTTTGAGTTAATAGCGCCATAAGGAATCATTATTATACATCTTTGATGCAGCAGTGCATGTAATCTGTATTTCTTGGCCAGAGTGTATAAAAACAGAGGTCTTTTCAGTCTCGTGCTCCCACCGATATTTTTCTTAAAAATAAATCAAAAAAGATTTTTATGGTTTATTTGTTCAAAATTGTAATTTAAATTCCTTTAATAAATTTTTTCTTTCGACAAAATGTTAACTAACCTAACCAAAGCTAACCAAACCTACTCTAAAATAACCTTATATATATATATATATATATATATATATATATCTACCTATATATATATATATATATATATATATATATATATATATATATATATATATATATACTATATATATATATATATATATATATATATATATATATATATATATATATATATATATATATATATATATATTTACCCACTAAACTATATATATATATATATATATATATATATATATATATATATATATATATATATATATATATATATATATATATGCTATATATATATATATATATATATATATATATATATATATATATATATATATATATATATATATATATGATATACAAAAGCCCAACTCCACGTCCTCGTCGTGTACCCTGGATTCGACTAACGGAGCTCTGGCTAGGATAGGACAGGCCTAGCAAGCCGCTTCCCGAAATAAACTGCTTGCAGAACTCAAGCGTGAGCCTCGGACAGGACTGACTAAGATTGATGACTCAGGCATGCCCCTGCACTGATATCAGGACCTAAACTATAGAATCGCGACTATAAATCGTAGTACTAACTTAGAGGTGGGAAGCTGTGGATTTTGATGAAGGAAACAAAGACTGGATATATTGGGGTGTGCAGGGAGAGAGGAGAAGAGGGAATTAAAAAAGACTGCACGAAAATTATGTGATAATATACAAAGGAATGTTTGAAGAAGACAAGGAGTGGCCATAATGCTTAAACCTAGAAGATATAAGAACGTGACAGAGACTATAATGATGAATGAGAGTATGATTTCAATAACAGTAAAAACTAAGGGAGAAACGATGAACATAATACAAACATATGCACCTCACAGCGGAAAACCTACTGAGGTGGGAGGAATGTAGTGAGCTGCCCTTAGTGGTTTTGTATCATATTTCATAGGTACCATATGATGTATATTTTATATTCTTTGGGGGGTATTTTTAATTTTGTCATGTATGAGAGTGTTATGAAGGGGGAGAATAATTGTGTTGCTGTGAGTGATGGGTGTTCTGACGCCAACGAGTAGTTCTTCAGTTCTCTTTCCCTTGGTCTTCCTAGTTTCGCGGCATCCATCACTCTTTCACTTCTGAATGAAATAAATGTGAATGATTGTAGATTACTGTTAATTAATCGATTTTTTCATATATATATTTCGTCTTTCCGTAGGAATTATTAATTAATATTTTTAAGAGTCTGAAGTAGGTTTGAAGTGAAGCTAGGTAGAAGTTGTGGACAAATTAGTTGTGATGGTTTCCTGTGGTATCCTGTAGATTGGTGAAGAGGTGGTTGATGATAGTTCTGGGAAATCCCTTTTCTTTTGGATTTGGAATCCTTCTATGGTATGGGTAACTATTTTTCTTATTATTTTTATTATTTCATTAATGGTAAATTCCTTGGTCTTAGTGGATTTTTTTTATACTTTAAAGGTTTGAAGCAGAGTAGTGGAAGATTCGTTTGGTTCTGGGTCACCATTAGTCGAAGTAGACGTAGAGGTTTGAACAAAAAACTGGTCAACAACATTGGCCAGGTAGGATTTATTTATTTGGTTGGTTGTATTTTATTTATGATTCTTTTGTTACATTTTTTATTTTTAAATAATAATTGACTTAAGTAAGATTAATTTGCAATGTTGTAATGTTAATGCATTTAATAATTTAATTTAATTTTGACAGATGATTTATGATAACGCTAAATTCTGATTTTATTCACTTAATTTTATTCACATAATGATTGTTTATTCACTTAATGATTGCTTAACTTATTTTATTTTTACTTCATATAATTCATTCATTTATTATGTATGTCATGATAGAATTTGTTTATTTTTTTTGTTTCGTTCCAGTTTTTTTTGGGAGCAGTTTTGTCCGCGGCTGTATTATTTCCCTGTGGCCGGTTATCCGTATTTCCATGTGGCTGCTGTAAATTATTGAGGCAGCTGTATTTGACATTTAGGTACTGGGTTACCGAATGAACTAAATGGTGCGGTACACCTTGAACTCAACGGTGCGGTACACCAAATTAAGAAATATTTGAAATAAAAATGAGATTGATATTTTGAAACTAAACTGAAATTAAAAGATTGACAATAAACAAGAAAAGTGGAAATTATAAAGTAAGAAATAAATTGGAAACTTTAAAAACTGAAAAGAGACAAACTGAAAGAGAGAAACTAAAAACATAACGGGGAAAAGTATAAACTGAAAATAAAATAAAAAGCGTTAATTTGGAAATACATAAGTGGACCTAGGACAATAAATTTGAAACTAAAGTAATAAATTGTGTAGTGGTACCATAAATAGTAAATAAAACTAGGAAATAAAACATTTGTGAATAACCCTTAAAACTTAGAGTGTAGGTACCATAACCGGTACCATAAAACATGAGAAACTTTTAAGACTAGTGGTACCAAAATTTAATACTTTAATAGTTGACAATTTCGCATATTTGGTACAATTTTTATTGAATACTATTTATTGCATTTAATATTTTTTTTATGATTATTATATGTTGTAGATGTTGTAGGTATAGGTGTGGTTTATAATATATGGTATATTGTAATACCTGGTGGTGGAACTAGTAGGTGTGGTAGTTTATTTATATTGGAATAACGTGTGTAATTATTTTGTAGTAAGTAGTAGGTGGTATCAGATCAGGATACTGTGTGTAATTTTTGTAATTATTAAGTATTAAGTAGTATTGGATACTATATATATTTTCGTGTAATAAATTTAAGGTGTATGTGTATTTTTTTTGTATCCCCAATATCTATCCTGGAAGACAGCCTCACTCCTTCATAATTCAAGTTATTGTAGTTAGTTTTTTTCAGTAAAATCTGCTACATATTTGTGGCGCCCAACGTGGGGCTGTCTCGAAGGATAGGTGAGGGGACGTAGTGTAAAGTAATCTAAAGTAGTTTTGAGTAATAAAGTAGAAAATATAATAAAGTAGTAAGTAGTGTAACAAGTGTAAACATGGCTACGAATGAGGAGTTGCGGGCGGAGTTGGAAAGGTATAAGGAGGCTTTGAGAAAGGAAGAGAAAGAGAATGAAGAATTGATTGAGAAGGTGAGAGATTTAACAGAGGGAATGAGAGAGATGGAGAAACGAATGGAAGAGAGAATGGAAGAGAAAATGGCTGCAAAAATGGAGGAAATGATGAATAAAAGGTTTGCTGATGGGATTGGAGGGAACGGAATGAATGGAACCCAACAAAGGGTGACCTCTACTCCAAAGGTAGACGTAAAAAGAAAAAAAGGTGGGAAAGTGGAAAAGAAGGACGAGAGAGTGAAGACCAAAGATGAGGAAAAAGTGATGAACCAGGATGATGAGTTAAGTGATGTGACTGAGGATGATGGGGATGGGGATGGAGAGAAGGATGTAAATAAGGTGGTGAATGGGAAAAATGGGAAGATTGAGAAAAATGAGAAGAATGGAAAGATTGAGAAAAAGGATAAAAAGAAGAAGAAGAAGACTTCTAAGAATAGGAGACATGAAAGGAGAATGAAAAGTAAGAGTATAGACTCATTATATAGTAGTTCAGAAGGTGAGGTGAATGTGTTTGAGGGAAATGAGACGGGATCTAGTTCTGAGTCTGACAGTCGTAAAGTGAAAAAGAGTGTGTTTATTAGGGATATCCCCAAAATAAATAAGTTTAACGTGTATGGTACAAAGGAGGTTGATGAGTTTTTTAGGGAATATGAGGGTTATTGTAGGGAGAAGTTTGATGACAATAAGGTATTTTGGGTGAAAGAGTTGGGCGAATTTTTAGAGGGACGAATGCTGGAATTTTATAAGGCTGTCAGTGTGGGTGAGCCAAAGTATGAAGTGGTCAAACAGAGAATCATGGACCAGGTTGTGAGAGTGAAAGGGGGAGTGAAGTATAGAAAGGTGAATGATTTTGATAAGGCTAGGCGTGGAAAGAGTGAAAGGATTGACATGTATGCGCACCGATTGGAAACATTGGCGAGAAAGAAGTTTGGGGATGATGATGTGGATGGGAATAAGAGATTATTGAAGAAGTTTTTGGAGACAGTTCCGACCTCAGTGGCTGAATATGTGAATTTGCGAAGGAAAGAGAAAATGAGATGGGCGGGAGAACGATTGACTTGGGAAGATGTTTTGGAAATCGTAGAAGATAGGGAGTTTGTGAAGCAGCGAGAGGAGAATGAACGGAACGTTGAGGTGCTATAGCTGGTTAGGGGAGATGAATTGCAAGTGAACGAGGGATGTCACAACCAACCCAAGTATAATCAATAATAGGGACGCACTGAAAGCTAACCCCTATGAAGTAATGGTGAAATTTCTGGAGGATTTTTATGGGTTTGGAGGTGATGAAAGACAGGTGAATGCAGGAGGTGTGGGTAATTTTGCTGGTCGTCAAGTTGGTGGAAATGTGAATGTGAGAGGGAACGATGGTTATAACCAAGGTCAAGGGTATAACCAAGGTCAAGGGTATAATCGGGGTCAAGGGATTAGAGGTCGTGGAAACCAAGAGAATGTGAGTGCTAATAGGGATGTGAAGTGTTTTCGTTGCGGGAAGATGGGCCATGTGATTTCAGAATGTAGATGGGCAACTGGTGCTTGTTTTAGCTGTGGGCAAGTGGGTCATTTGGCCATGAACTGCACGGACCCGCAAAGGGCTGGTTGTAGAAGATGCGGAGGTGTGGATCATTGGGTGCGTGATTGTCCACAGGGAGTAAGAGCGAGGCAACCGGTATGGCGCGAACTGATGGTATCGAGGGGCCACTTTTTCAGAAATGTAGTAGGTCCCCTAGAAAATACCTTGTTACGACATGTGGGAAAAATACCAGGGGACATGTGGCTGGAATGTTGGAGTGTGAGGGCAACCAGGAGAACAGGTCCAGATTAGCCTATGGTGTGGCTAGGTCTTGTACTGTGTAGTGGTTCCGGTTCAACCGGTTAGTGCGTCAGGACTGTTGGACCTGAATAGGAATGTAAATGGGAGCGAAGTGACGTAAGGGGGGAAACACCTGTAACCAAAAATCACGTAAGAATTAACAATTCGAAGCGAAACGCGATTTGCACTTGAAGGGTTTGCAGTTGCGTGACCCTCAGGTGTAGATTAGGTGTCACAGATCAGGGATTGTAAATGCAAATGTCGATGTGTTTCAGTTGGTCCTGGTGAATGAAGTATGGAGTATTAGTTTATTGTTGGGAGGTATTGAGGTTCCAGTGCTCCTTGATTGATTTACCTGGGTGTATTCGGTTAGTGTTTGTGTATAAAGGAACACTATGAGAAGGATAGAATATAAGGGACACAGATCAGAAAGAAGTCAGGTAGGGGTCATAATTAAAGAAATTAAACGCTCCCACATGTGTCTGGTACCGGTCATGGTAAGTTAATTTAGAGAGAGCATTAAGATAGGCAGAATTAGGCCTATGTGAGGGAGAGTGGAGTTTATGTGGATCAGAGATATAGGAACGGAAAAGTTATGAGTGTGTTATTGGATGATAAGTTTTGAGTAGCCAAATGCGCGATAGTTATTACATCCTGATCGAAGGGGATGATAGAGAGAAGTTGATAAGGATGGGAAATGTCAGTGATATGTGAATGATTAGGCAAGGATAGAATGTGAAATTGGATTAAAGGCGTTGCGAAGTGTTTTGCTTTAGAGGATAGGGCCTTGAAGACGGATGAAGTAGTAAGTGTGAAAGTAGGTTGGGAATGCGAATGTGGCTGTGATTGAAAACCAGAATTAGCATGTTCTGCGTAGGATGGTTATGATGCGAGGTCATAGGAGTGAAAGACAAAAGGGGTTGCACATGTATTTGATGGTATAATAGATTTGAATAATCCTAGGGTATGTCTGCAGAAGGTGCCTGATGTGAAAAAGAAGAGAGTGAGAGGTATAAGGGTTGGTGATGTAGTTGGTAGTTTGTTTTCTGTTTTTGTATTAGAGAATTCGAGAGAGAATGAATGTTGTGTATTTGCTGGTGATATTGAGAAGAAAAAGGATTGGGTGTATGATGAAATGGTTGATAAGAGTAATTACCTAGGGAAGGAAGTGTGAAATGAAGTAGGAGAGGACTATGAAAGAGGCGGAAGGCTGGGAATAAACCCAGTGACAACAGTTGAAGGAATATGAGAATACCATTTACTAGGAGTAAGAGGAGCTTTGTAAAGGGTATGATTGGGTTTGATGACAACGGCGTTATAGCATGGTAGGATTGTTGGATAAATATGATACAACTAGGTGGGATGGGAGGTAGTGAGCTGCCCTTAGTGGTTTTGTATCATATGTCATAGGTACCATACCATATGTATATTCTTTGGGGGGTATTTTTAATTTTGTCATGTATGAGAGTGTTATGAAGGGGAAGAATAATTGTGTTGCTGTGAGTGATGGGTGTTCTGACGCCAACGAGTAGTTCTTCAGTTCTCTTTCCCTTGGTCTTCCTAGTTTCGCGGCATCCATCACTCTTTCACTTCTGAATGAAATAAATGTGAATGATTGTAGATTACTGTTAATTAATTGATGTTTTTATGTATCTATTTTTTTCTTCCGTAGGAATTATTAATTAATATTTTTAAGAGTCTGAAGTAGGTTTGAAGTGAAGCTAGGTAGAAGTTGTGGACAAATTAGTTGTGATGGTTTCCTGTGGTATCCTGTAGATTGGTGAAGAGGTGGTTGATGATAGTTCTGGGAAATCCCTTTTCTTTTAGATTTGTAATCCTTCTATGGTATGGGTAACTATTTTTCTTATTATTTTTATTATTTTATTAATGGTAAATTCCTTGGTCTTAGTGGATTCTTTTTATACTTTAAAGGTTTGAAGCAGAGTAGTGGAAGATTCGTTTGGTTCTGGGTCACCATTAGTCGAAGTAGACGTAGAGGTTTGAACAAAAAACTGGTCAACAACATTGGCCAGGTAGGATTTATTTATTTGGTTGGTTGTATTTTATTTATGATTCTTTTGTTACATTTTTTATTTTTAAATAATAATTGACTTAAGTAAGATTAATTTGCAATGTTGTAATGTTAATGCATTTAATAATTTAATTTAATTTTGACAGATGATTTATGATAACGCTAAATTCTGATTTTATTCACTTAATTTTATTCACATAATGATTGTTTATTCACTTAATGATTGCTTAACTTATTTTATTTTTACTTCATATAATTCATTCATTTATTATGTATGTCATGATAGAATTTGTTTATTTTTTTTGTTTCGTTCCAGTTTTTTTTGGGACTCCATATCTTGTGGTTCCGGTTTTGGACCATTTGTCTGTGGCCGGTTATCCGTATTTCCCTGTGGCTGCTGTAAATTGTTGAGGCAGCTGTATTTGACATTTAGGTACTGGGTTACCGAATGAACTAAATGGTGCGGTACACCTTGAACTCAACGGTGCGGTACACCAAATTAAGAAATATTTGAAATAAAAATGAGATTGATATTTTGAAACTAAACTGAAATTAAAAGATTGACAATAAACAAGAAAAGTGGAAATTATAAAGTAAGAAATAAATTGGAAACTTTAAAAATTGAAAGAGACAAACTGAAAGAGAGAAACTAAAAACATAACGGGGAAAAGTATAAACTGAAAATAAAATAAAAAGCGTTAATTTGGAAATACATAAGTGGACCTAGGACAATAAATTTGAAACTAAAGTAATAAATTGTGTAGTGGTACCATAAATAGTAAATAAAACTAGGAAATAAAACATTTGTGAATAACCCTTAAAACTTAGAGTGTAGGTACCATAACCGGTACCATAAAACATGAGAAACTTTTAAGACTAGTGGTACCAAAATTTAATACTTTAATAGTTGATAATTTCGCATATTTGGTACAATTTTTATTGAATACTATTTATTGCATTTAATATTTTTTTTATGATTATTATATGTTGTAGATGTTGTAGGTATAGGTGTGGTTTATAATATATGGTATATTGTAATACCTGGTGGTGGAACTAGTAGGTGTGGTAGTTTATTTATATTGGAATAACGTGTGTAATTATTTTGTAGTAAGTAGTAGGTGGTATCAGATCAGGATACTGTGTGTAATTTTTTGTAATTATTAAGTAGTATTAAGATTGTTTCTATATATTTTTGAGTGTAATAAATTTAAGGTGTATGTGTCTTTCTTTTTTTGTATCCCCAATATCTATCCTGGAAGACAGCCTCACTCCTTCATAATTCAAGTTATTGTAGTTAGTTTTTTTTTGTAAAATCTGCTACAAGAAGAGCTACAGAGATTATATGATAGAGTGAGAGGAGAAATAAAGGTGGTGATGGGAGACCTGAATGCACATGTGGGAACGAGAAGAGCTGGAGAGGAGCGAGTGATGGGTGCTTTTGGAGTGGGAGAAAGAAATGAGGAAGGAGAAAGGTTGATAGATCTTGCCATGAGAAATGGATTGGCTATTATGAACACCTACTATAAGCATGGAGAGAGTAAAAAGTGGACTTGGTATAGATGGAGCTCAGAAGAAGGAAGATATTCTGAAAAATCGATGATAGACTTGATACTTACCAACAACAAAAAGGTATTCACAAATGTCAAGAGCCTACCGAGTGTATCAATGGACTCTGACCACAGAATGGTGGTAGGTATATTGAGATGGAAAGAAAGAGATAAGCCAAGAAAGATTATAAGAGATAGATACCAAATAGAAAAGTTGAAGGACGGGGAAGTAAAACAGAGATTTGATGAAACCTTGAAGGAGGGGAGGAGACGGGTGGAAAACATTGGAGAGACGATAAACGAAAAGTGGAAAATTTTTAAGGAGAACATGGGAATAGCGGCACAGAATGTGTTGGGTGTGAAGAAGGTTGGTAGAGGATAAAAGAAAAGCACGGCATCGTGGAATGAAGAGGTAAAAGCTGCCATATCCAATAAAAACAAGAAATATAGATTATGGATGAAGAGAAGAAACGAAGAAGACAGACTAATATACGTAGAGGCCAGGAAAAATGCTGAAAATATAAAGAAACGCTCTATGAAACAATCCTGGGAAAGAATTGGGACAGAGCTGGAGGAGGACAAGAAAGGTACAAGAAAATTAATATACGGATTGGCGAAAGGCATGAGAACAAAGACAGATCCGGAAACGTTCGCAATAATGAATAAGGAGGGAGAGATACTGACAGAGGAGATGGAGGTGATGAAGAGAGTATTTTGAGGGGCTGCTGAACTGTGAGGAGGTGGGAGAGGAGATCGAGAGAGCTGGGATGGAGGTGGAGGCTGAAAGAGGACAAGAGGAGGAAATAACAATGGAAGAGGTGAGAGAGGCAGTAAAGATACTAAAGAACGGGAAAAGCCCTGGCACAGACGGATTAAGTGCCGAGCTCTATAAGACAGGAGAAGAAGTGATAAAATGGTTGTACGATATAATAAAAGAGATATGGAGAGAAGAAAGCGTGCCGGAGGAGTGGGGACAAGCAACAATATGCCCAATATACAAGAAAGGTGACAGAAGAGTATGTGGTAACTATAGAGGGATAGCACTTTTAAACGTAGCTAGCAAAATATATGAAAGAATATTGGAGAGAAGACTGCGAAGCCGAGTAGAGGGAGTCTTGGGAGAGTGGCAATACGGATTCAGAGCGGGCAGAAGCACAACGGAGCCAATATTCTATATGAAAATGTTGGTAGAAAAGACGTTAGAGTGGAACAAGAAGGCTGATGTGGCGTTTTTGGACTTGGAAAAAGCATTTGATAGGATAAATAGAGAAAAGTTATGGAAAGTGCTGGGAGAACCGGATTATGGGATCACTCAAAAGCTAATAAGAACCATTAAAAACACATACCAGACTTCCAGAAACAAGATAATGGGGGATTTGGGGGATGAGAGTTGGTTCAGGGTAGATACGGGAGTGAGACAAGGAAGCGTTCTCTCGCCGTTACTGTTCATAATATATATGGACTACGGTTTGAAGAGAATTTATAGACATATAATATATACTATATATATATATAAGAGACTATATTTCACTGTATTATTAATAAATATATATATATATGTAGTTATATATATATATATATATATATATATATATATATATATATATATATATATATATATATATGGCTACGGTTTGAAGAGAATTTATAGACAGGAAAATGCGGAGCACATCCTGGTCTATGCCGACGACGCAGCCCTAATAGCGGAGGAGGGAGCTGATCTGCAGGAGATGATGGACAGATGGAATGACCAAATGAGAAGATTGGATATGAAAATAAGCACCGAAAAGACAGAAATTATGAAAGTAGCTAGGGTAAAGGAGGATTTAAACATGAGAATAGAAGGAACTGCACTGAGACAGGTCGAAGAATTCAAATATTTGGGGGTGATTGTGGAGGGGGTGGGAGGAAATGAAGGTGAGTTGAGGGAAAGAATGAAAAAATTTGCAAAAAATGTTGGTGCACTTTACCCAATATTAAAGAAGAGGGAAATATCCAAAGGAGTTAAAATGGTAGTATATAAAACGGTATTGAGACCATTACTGATATATGGGGCTGAATGTTGGGCCCTAAATACAGTACAGAAGCGAAAGATAGATGCAGCGGAGATGAGGGTACTAAGGTTGATAAAGGGGGTTACCCTGAGAGATAGAAAAAGAAGTGAGGACATAAGGAGAGAATTGAGAATCGACTCTGTGAATGAACAGATACAAAAGAAGCAGCTACGATGGTATGGGCATGTGAAAAGAATGGAGGAGAGAGCGGGACCGAAAAGAATGCTGGAATGGAGGCCGGCTGGCCAAAGACCGTCGGGAATACCTCGAAAAGGATGGATGGACGCATTGGAGGAAGCGGTAAACGACAGAGGAACAACGATAGAAGAGGTGGAAGAGAGCAGAATTTACGAAGACAGAGGGATTTGGAGAGCGTTCTGTAGAGGCGTCACCTAACAGACTTTGAAAAGTCTACCAGAGGGGATGGTGAATAAATCCCCCAAAAATATATATATATTTTTTTTTACCTTTTCTAATTTAAGGGTAATTAAAATATCACTCTTAAAGACAGCATATAGCTAATACATTCTAATTATACATCTATATAGTAAATAAATGGGAGGAAAGAAATAGCAAATCAATTTTGAAAAATAATCAAATATACAGATTTTAATACTGAAGTATTATCAGAACATATAATACTTGAGAAATTGGAATAAAAAAACAGTTTTCGAAGAGCATATAAAAAAAAGTTGTTATAATAAAAATTAAAAGAAAATAAAGATAACAAATCAATTTTAATGAAATATGGAATTTCAATAAATCGAGAGTTATCCGAAAATGTATTGCCTTATTAAAAAAAAAATGGTTGTCATATTAGTCTCTCGCATATAGAAGCATTGATCTTCAATGTGATTTCATAAAAAAATTACAAAATCGCCATCCACGACGCGTCACCCGAACATCTCTCATTCCGTTCCATCACTACCCGTACCCGGTCACCAACAAGCTGTCTCAGATTCCCCACCCGAGACCGCCGAGCCGTCGGAAACTGGGTCTATGTTTCTAAACCAGCCCACACGTAGCGAATCAGTTTGACGTTAGCGGGGTCGAACTTTCATTGCTCGGGGGAACTAGCAATGAGAGACGGAAGAGAAGGATTTGGGAGAAATCAGATACGCGGAAGATCAGAACATCCTGATAAATAGGAAGGGTGAGAGCATCCGCTTCCTGGAAAAACGGTTAAATGCCAACCACCACCTCAGCTGCACCACGAACCGAGTTTCTGATCTCTTCTTCAGACCATGTATTTATTTGTCTCGAAAAATTGCAAGGTGTAAAATTCTTATTAGATGTGAATCCAGTTGACTGTGGTAAGCATTTCCACCCACCTGACAGTCCACTTAATGGAGGGTCGTTTTTTCAATTTGTTGTTTCTTCGCTCTAGGACACTGAAGGGCAAGCTATATCCTGCCCAACCAGTATCCCAGAGAGCCCCCCCCCCACACCAACGACAAGGTAAACAACTGCGGTCTGAGTTCATGTATATTAATATATAATATATATATATATATATATATATATATATATATATATATATAATATATATATATATATATATATATATATAGATATATATATAGTATATATATATATATATATATATATATATATATTTATATATATATTATACTATAATATCTATTTAAATATATATATATATATATATATATATATATATATATATATATATATATATATATATTATATATATATATATATATATATATATATATATATATAAATATATTAATATATATAATATATATATATATTAATATTAGATATATAATTGTGTTAATATATATAGGCCCTTTTCTGTTTTACGCTTGGGTCAGTTTTGAATTTTTTTTTGTTTTTTTTTTAATATATTGCTACTATATGATACCAACAATGAATTTCAGTGGTAACGGACATGATTCAAAAGTTCGAAATATTTTTAAATAATTTTTAAAAATCACATTTTTGTTAAATATTGTTTTTAAAATGAAATATCTCGAAAAGTACGACACTTACAGAAAAACCAATTACATATTTGGAATCAGCGTATAAAGCTTATTACAAAAAATGTAAAAAAAAAAAAAAAAAAAAAAAAAAAAAAAACATTTTTTTTCATAAATTAAATATCTCAAAAAGTACGACACTTACAGAAAAACCAATTACATATTTGGAATCAGCGTATAAAGCTTATTACAAATATGTAAAAAAATAAAAAAGAAAAAATGGGGGGGGCTCGAGCCGACGGGGGACAGAGGGGGACGTTTTCCATACCCCGTAGGGGAGGGGCGGAGGAACCCCCGCGACACCCAAATACCAAAGAGCGGGGGTTCCGGAGACCCTCCCCGGAGGGGGGGAATAGTCCTACCCTGTCGTTTCCCCGGAAGCCGAGAGACCCGACTCCTGCATCTTTGCGGTTTACCCTTGGGTATCCTTTAGTTAAAAAAAAAAAAAAAAAATTTAAAAGTTACGGATCCGTAAAACGTTAACTGCGTCCTATACATTTTTTAATCATGTCCGTTACCACTGAAATTCATTGTTGGTATCATATAGGTAGCAATATATTAGAAAAAAAACAGAATAAAATTCAAACTGACCCAAGCGTAAAACAGAAAAGGTCCTAAATATATATATATATATATATATATATATAATATATGATATATGTATATAATTTCGATATATATACATATATATATATATATAGTAGTATATAATTATATATATATATATATGGTCAGCCCTCTAGAAGAGCCAAAATCCATATCTCAAAAACTACAACCAGCTACCAGGAAAAGGAATTACATTGGCTGGGAATGCTGTCCAATTTTAGTGCCGGAAAATGCAAAAAAAAAAAAAAAAAAAAAAAAAAAAAAAAAAAAAAAAAAAAAAAGAAATCTTCAAAAGAACTACAATAGCACAGCGAAGGGAATAATTTTTGGAAATCCTCGTTAAAATTTTGGATAGGAAAATGTAAAAAAAAAAAAAAAAAAAAACAATTATTGTATTTAATAATATGAGTAATATAATTAGAGGGCTATTAGAGAACCTTTTATGGTTACTCGTTAAATAAATAGACTTTCTATTAAATTGCTTTTTTTTTTTTAACTAA